>CABHPH010148744.1:23848-45466 GCA_902168325.1 Peromyscus nudipes | reverse complement strand
CTCTCTCCCTCCTCCTCCCCTACCCCCCCACCCTGGGATCCTGACGTGCAAATGGAGTTGGAGATATGAAATAGGAATAGGCCCAGAGGCTCTGGTGCAGTTAAATCTGGAATCATTGCATGGTTTGGCCAGTAGACATGAGAAAGCAACATCCTGAGGACATTTTCTCCCTCAGAGGTTCAGGACAGAGGCAGCAGCTAGAATGTTCTGAATGTTCAAACCTCCAAAGATAGAGGTGCTTTTTGGAGACTTCAGGAGTCCCAATATTGGTTCCCATGGAAGTGCAGTCTTATTTCTTGGAGGGCTGAGGCTAGGAGCAATAACGAAGGGGCCAGCGGTAGAAATCTAGTGGGGCAGGCCCGTCTCTTCTGTATACCACCACAGAGGCTGCTGCCTCCAGCAGGGGGTTGCTCCCATTGGAAAATGAGCCTGTGTTGGAGGCTGTTCCACGAATACACTGGGACTTGCCTGGGGAACTTGTAGCATGCAGGGCGTGGACCCAGGATTGTTTGGTTACTGGAACAGAGACTGCAGGGAAGTATTTGGTTCCGAAGAATCGCTAGGCCTCTGCCCAGGTCCGGTCAACAACTCTAGCATTTAGCCCTGTCCAGTACATAATGCGTTTCAGTTTTTTAAAAAAAATATACCATTATTATTATTGGTGTGTGTGTGTGTGTGTGTGTGTATGTGTGTATACAGTGCATGAAGAGGCCAGAGGAGAACATTAGTTCTGTGGATCTGGAATTACAGAAAAAGAAAACAGAGTAGGAAAAATGTATGCGGAAGTCAGAGGATAACTTTTGGAAGTCAGTTCTCTCCACCAGGTGAGGCCTGAGTGTTAAACTCGGGTCATCAGGCTTGTGCTGCAGACATCCTTATCTGCTGAGCCATGCTACTGGCCCTTTCTTTCTTTATCATCTGTTTTCTCTGCTGGAATAAAGCCTCCTGAGAGTGGTCTATGTCTCTTTTACTCATTCCAGGTCCTTAGTACCTAGGACACCCAGGAAGGTGCCCAATAAATATTTGTTGAATGAGTTAGTTAATGAATAATTCAGCAAGGGTGAGCCTCTTCTACCGCGCTGTCTCAGCCTGTTCCCTGAATTCAGCCTCCAGCCATTTGTGATCATGACTCACTGGGTGTATCAGTCTCCTCTGGTTGCTGTAACAAATCCATGCAAATGTGGTGGGTTAAACAACAGACATTTATTACCCCATAATTCTGGAGGAAGTAAGTCCAAAGTGATTCTCACTAGTCAAGGTCTGGACAGAGCCACACTCATTTTGAGGGCTCTGGGGCAGAACTCACTTGCAGGAGTTTCCACCTTCGGAGGCTGCCAGCACTATTCTGAGATCCTTATGCTCATGGCCCACTCCCTCTTCCAGTGAGCTTGGGCCATACCCTCTTTATGCTTTTTCGTTTCTCTGGTTCTCTGGCTCCTGCATTCTTCCTCCACTTAGGTGTCCTGTGGTTATATGGGTTTACCTGGTGAACTTGGGGTAATGTCCCCAGCTTAAGGTCAATTGATTAACTGCCTTCCTTCCACTTACAGTCTTAATCCTCCCTTTCCCACACCACCTAACAAATTCTCAGGTTCCTGTGATGGTGACGTCTTTGGAGGACTATTACTCTGCATGTGCCACTGGGCAACATTTTTCACAAAAGAAGCGCTAGGGATTAGGCGAAGTGATGCATCCCGGACCTCAAGAAACTGAGGCAGGAGGATAGATGGGCTCCTGTAGGCACAGACTTAGAGCTGTTTGCCCTGCTCTATTCTCTAATTATTCTTTTTTAAAATTATTTATTTGATTTGTTTTTATTTCATTTGCATTGGTGTTTTGCCTGCATGTACGTCTATGTGATGGTGTCAGATCTTGGAGTTACAGACAGTTCTTAGCTGCCACATGGGTGCTGTGAATTGAACCCAGGTCCTTAGGAAGAACAGTCAGTGCTCTTAACTGCTGAGCCATCTCTCCAGCCCCCTCTACTTATTCCTCGTAGGAAAACAAACAAAAAATACACCCTGTTTCTCCAGTGCTCTATGAGAGGCATCGGTGGTCCGTGGCCCTCTCTAGAGCAGAGACCACTCGAGTGTTAGGATCTTTGAATCTCGGGAGCCTCATTTTCGCCTCTGTAAGAGAGTTCCCTTGGCTGGGAAGGCCCTAAGTCCTACCAGCCAGTTGTCCTCTTGCATTCTCTCTAATTTGAAGAAGGGATAAGATGGGGAGAGGCATGGCTTAGGTGGGGACTCCAGAGCTAGGGGGAAGATGGGTCGAAACTGATGCTTGCATCCAGACCTGCCCTCAGGAGAGAGAGTGCACTGTGGTACTCCAGAGAGAGTCGTGAGGCTCTGTCAATCAAAATGGAACTCTACCAGGAAAAAGAATGGAGGGATCAGGGGTTGGGGCCCAGGGGTCCTTGGTGAAGGAAGCAGCTTGTACTGTTTCTGTGATCACCTCCCCGCTGGCATTTCACTCTGTGATCACCTCCCCGCTGGCATTTCACTCTGTGATCACCTCCCCGCTGGCTTTTCACTCAAAAGCTCAGTTCATGAAAGGAAGGAAAGGAAATGCTTTCTCCCACTGCCCCCGCCCCTAGCAAGCTTGTGGGAGCTGTCCTGGTGTTGTTTAATGAGGAACCCGAGGCCCAGGGAGGGAAGGGACTTGTCCAAGGCTGGAATCAGAACCAGACCTGGAACCCGGGTGTCTCCAACCCTGAGGCCCTGTAGAACTGGATAACCACACTGATTTGAAGAGAACCCTTATCCCATTTCCATGAGTATCATATTTAAATGTTCTTATGCATTTATCTATAAATACTCTAAGCACGCTTTTCTTTCTAGAGGCTTAAGATCTCCAACTTACTCATTTTATGTCTCCTTTGCTTAAGTAACAGACACAGAGCAGAAACCTAAATGAGTGAATGAATGAATGAATGAATGAATGAATGACATTTGCTACATGAATGAATGAATCGGCTGATCTGGTAACCGTGAACTGGGACTTTTTCTACTTGGAAGAGTAGAGACAAGGATGCATGATTGGTGGAGAATTCGAGCACCGATCGGCTTGTATGAAAACCGTATCTCTTAGCCCGTATCTCATGGCTTCAGTGCCACTGGTTAGCACACAGCCTTGGTTACAGCTGGTACAGAGCCCGGTTTGGTTGGCAGACCATGGGAATCAGGGAGGGGAGAAGCGTTCCATCGGGAACTGCAAGCATTTGGCCTTCAGCTTGCTGTAGCTCTCATGGCTGTCCCAAGCCACACACCGTCCTTGGGCGTATCTGCCCGCTGTCCCCCTGCTCTGCCATCCTCAGCTGTTGGCAGTGGCCCCTGGAACTCTCCCAGAGAAGTAGCTGGTCCCTGTATGGTTCTCTCTACCTCTCTCTCTCGCCCTAGGCCTCTGGGCCCTAGTGAACAATGCTGGTGTGGCCCTGCCCAGTGGTCCCAATGAGTGGTTGACCAAAGAAGACTTTGTGAAAGTCATCAACGTGAACCTGGTGGGACTCATTGAAGTCACCCTGAACATGCTGCCTATGATCAAGAAAGCCCGGGGCAGGGTGGTCAACATGTCCAGTTCTGGCGGCCGCGTGGCCGTCATCGGTGGTGGCTACTGTGTCTCCAAGTTTGGTGTCGAAGCCTTCTCTGACAGCATCAGGTGACTGGGTCCTGGTACCGAGCCAGGCGGGGGTCTTGGGGCTTTAATGCGGTAATAGAGGTCTGAGCATGTCAGTGTGTGGGAGGGGTAGTTCTGGGGAGAAGAATCTAACTCAGGACCAAGAAAAGAAGTGAGGAGGAGGGGACTCTGCGGAATAAAAGGCATCAGGTGGATCTTCCCTTGGGTGGACCCAGAGTGAGGGAAACCCCATTGTGGGGGAGAGTCAAGGGGGAGGCTGGAAATGGGGGGGGATGCGCATAGAGGGAGGCCTGAGGCAGAGGTGCCTCTGGAAGCCCCTCAGAAGATGCCAGTCTTTTTACAGATTCCCTTATACCTTTTGTCACATGGGTGATGGGCATAGGGCTGAGTGGAAAGAACCTGGGAGGAGGCAAGACCTTGACCTAGATTCTCCACCAAGTTCCTGTTGGCTTTGCCTAATGCAAATTGCCCCAGACTACTGGATCCTTGGGAAAGGAATGAGGTCCTAAGGAAAGCTTATTTGCATGAAGGCAATGTTGAAATTAGCCCTATGACAGCATGAACACCTCCAGGTTTCAGGAGAGACAGGTCCCTCCAAAGGTGTCTCTGATGCCTGTCATTGTGAGGCTAGACCAAATGCAACTCTTAATCTCACAGGCGAGAGCTTCACTTCTTTGGGGTGAAGGTCAGCATAATCGAGCCAGGGAACTACCGGACATCCATTCTGGGCCAGGAAACTCTGCCATCTCGAATGAAGAAGCTGTGGGATCGGCTGCCTCAGGAGACCCGGGATAGCTACGGAGAGGAGTATTTCCAAGCCTGTGAGTCTCCAGGAGGAAGTGGGCTCTCTGAGGAAGATCTGGAGGTTTGGGGGTCACTGGATGGATTTCAGTTTACAGATGATGGGATGGAGCCCCAGAGATCATACACACAGTTAGTAGCAGCAAAGCTGGAGTTTGAGATTAGAGCCACAGCTGAGGGGAAGGTAGGGGTATGTGGGGAGAGGCGTCTGCTCTGACACTTCTCCAAACATCAGATGCAGGTAGATCTGAAAAGACAATAGCAAAGTGACAAGAGAGCGTGGGTGCAGGAGCCAGACCGCCTGCTTCAAGTCCAGGCTCTGCCACCGGTGGGCTTGGACACTGCTTGGTTTTTTTGTTTGTTTTTTGGTTTGGGTTTTTTTGTTTTTGGTTTTTGGTTTTTTTTGTTTTTTGTTTTTGTTTTAAGTTTTCGTTGTTGTTTTCTTTTTAAAAGTTTTTGTTGTTGTTATATTCCTGAGACAGGTTCTCTGGTAGCTAAGGCTGTCTTAAAACTTAATATGTAGCTCAAGATGACCTTGAACTCTGGATCCTCCTGCTTCTGTTTCCCAAATGCTGTAATCACAGGACTATACAGACCACCACACCCAGCTTGACTTCGGCCTCAGTTTTCATCTGTACACGGAGCTTAAAGATAGTGCGTAGGTCTTTGGGGGACACTTAAGATCCAAACTACAGCAACGTACGTCAGTCAAATCCAGAGCAGGAGTAGTAGCTTACGTTCAGTGGCATGGTTTTTGGTTTGTTTTTCCTTTCTTTTATTTTACATACCTACCACAGTTGCTCTCCTTCCTCTCCTCCTGTTCTCTCTCCCCACCTCCCTTCTACCCCCCCATTCCTCCTTCCTCTCCATTCAGATGGGGTAAGGTCTCCCCTGGGAATCCACAAAGCATGGCACATCAAGTTGCAGCAGGATCAAGCTCCTCCCCCTACATCAAGGCTGAACAAGGCATCCCACCATAGGGAATAGGTTCCAAAAAGCCAGCTCATGCACCAGGGACAGGTCCTGGTCCCACTGCTAGCAGTCCCACAAAAGACCAAGCTACACAACTGCCACCCAAATGCCAAGGGTACAGGTGGGTCCCATACCAGCCCCCTAGCTGTCCCTCCAGAGTCCATGAGCTCCCACAAGCTCAGGGCAGCCATCTCTGTGGGTTTCCCCATCGTCACAATCTTGATGTCCCTTGGCATGTTTTCCTGGACATTCTATGTCAGCATCGATTCAAGCCAAGGCAGAAAAACCGAGAAAGTTGTCTTCACTTGGAACACCTTTCACTGCGAGACGTCGGACACTGGGGTGGACAGAATAGTACAATTGTTGTACTGCTGTACCTGCTGCCTGTAGCTGAAGACACTGTAGGGGAGACAAATACCCCACACATTCAGTGACAACTGTGGTTAAGTGTCATTGAGGAGAAATAAGGCCATGAAAAAAGGGCAAGAGTGCAGCTGGAGCCTGAATTCCGGTTCTGGCATAAAAGAGCTCTCCCTGGGGTAAATTGAGGAATAAGAGCTGGGTGCTGGTGGGTAGGAGAGATTTAAAGAAACCAGCAGGTGGGGAGCAGTGAGGAGGAGCTGAGAGGTCGTCAGACAGAGTGATCTGCCTTGTGCTCTGAAGTTCTCTCTGGGGCTGCAGACTTCCAGGAAATAGAAGAGGAAACAGGAAATAGAAGAGGTGAGAAGTTGCTGGGTGCCTGGAATGTTTTAGACCCGCTGTTGCTGTGTGGGGAGAGGGAAGTCACGCAGGATGAGGACTGGGTTTATGTTGACCAGGTGGGTGAAGGACTCTTTCACTTGCTGATTAGGGGAAAGATTGCTAGGAAACTTTCCTTAAAGAAACACTTTGTTGTGGATATAACAATGTCCTGTGGGGAGAAAAGAATGCCCTTAGGTGGAATATCAGTTAGGACTCTCGGGCACAAGTGAAAGAAAATTCAACCCGAATCATTTAAGAAGAAAGGAATTTCTTATATGACTAAAAAGTGAGCTACAGTGGTCTCTGGGCCCAATCTGACCCAGGTGCAGAATGTTATGGTTAGAGTCTGGTTTTTCTCTCATCTCTGGTTATTTTGTATCAATTTATGCCCACCGCTTATCTCACCGGAGAGTAAGCTTCTAAGCAGAGTGAAGAGTCCTGCCCAGTGCTTCCTCTGAGAGTTAAATAATTCATCCTAACCTGGAGGTCCTATCATCAGGATGAGCCCAACCCTAACCTTTCACACGCTCAGAGGAACATAGGGTTCTGATTGGCTCAGGCTGGGTCATGTGCCCACAGATCCCGCAAAGGGAGAAGTAAGGGAATAATAGATGGTAGAGGGAATGAATAACATAACCCTCTGTGTGATTCTTAAGCAAAGGATGTGCCAAATTATTTACAGGCCTACTCTGAGGCTGGGGTGAAATGTGGATTTAGTCAGTCTCTAGGAACTTCACAAGGACCATTTCCTAAGTGACTACCTACTACAGTTTCCCGTGGGTCTTTGAGGGAAGATGTAGGTAGAGAGGCAAACTTTCCTGAGCGGGGGCAGGTGGGGGTGGTATGTCTATACTGAAGTCCAGTGAGAGGTGGTCTGATAAATACCCTAGGCTGATTTACCTATATTCCACACTGTGATCTTCCAAGAACAGGTGATAAGTGCTTTTAGATAAACTTCTCCCAGCTGGTTAATTTTCACCTCTGCAGAGGAGATCTGAAAGCAACTATGTCACACCCAGAGCATCATGCTGTAATGGGTAGGCACAGAAAGCCAAGCCACTCCAGAGTGGTTACTAGTGGTTACCACAAAGACCCAGTTCTTCTGGAACCGATGGCCCACGGATGAATCCTTTAGTTTTGCTGGATGAGTAGGAATTTGCCAACAGGGATGAGATCCTAGTTATTTCCCACAGAAACATGAGCAATACTTGGAGATCTGGGCACCTGGATGTGGGGCAGATTCCAGGGCATGATTCCATAGCTCTCAAAAACGAAGGCGTATTCAGCTAAGTATAGTTCCCCCGTCGATTTTTAGGAGAACCGAACAAAACCGGTATAGAATGAGCCTGGCACACTTTGGGTGGAGTTCTTACTCCCAGCCTGGCAGAAGTGTAAACAGGGTGGAGGCAGGCAGCCCTCTGGAGATACCCACACTGAGGAATGCGGGTCTTGTCCTGAGGCACAAGCTCAAAACCGCTGGGGAAGATAAGGTGACCAGGCGGGAGGCTGTGCGGGAGGCTGAAGTGGCAGGTCCTGGTGGTGTGGGGCAGGGGCAAGCTCTGAAACAGACTGAAGGAATATTTAGGAGTGACAATACAGTGCCACATGACATAAACTCTCGCCAGTGGCTCTGGCTAGCCCAACAGGTCCCTGGCTTTGAACCCCAGGAGTGGGCTCCGGATTGCTTGACTTTACTTTGAACTCTCTCTGGGGTAGAACCATTTTAAAGTGGTACAGGGTCACCGGAACAGGCATGCGAACAGAGAGCAATGTTCTGGTGCTGATGGGTCTCAGCATAAACTGCAGCCAAATGGGCTAAGGACGAGCTGAGGAGGGACAGACTATTAAGTGGAGGCCGTCAAAAATTCTCCTGTTAGCCATCCTGGTCTTAGTCAGAATCTGTATGAAGCACAGGAGAAGAGACCAGAACGTCAAGTGTTAGGCCAAAGTGGCAAAGCCAAGAATGAAAACTCTTCCTCAAGAGCCCAATTCCAAACTCTATGCTCTTCCTCACCGTCTAGGGGAATAAAGGGCTGTGTGGGAACTCTCTCTTTCCATTCCATGCGAAATCGGAGCTACCAAATATTTAAGAAAACAATGTAAGGACATACCGCCTCTTGTGGCTGGACACCTCACTTTGGGGGTGGGGGGTGGGGTCTCCGCTCCCTTTCAAGACCCAGCACCCAAACTGTGCTTCCCTCAGCTTGACTCCATCTCCTCAGCTTGCACAGGTTCTATGTCCTGAGGAAGTATGCAAAACCCTGAGCACACACTCACACTCACCCTCCTGCTGGTGGGACTCACAACAGGTACAACATTGGAGATGTCCTAGAACTCCATCACTAGAAAGACAGCCTATGATATGTAAAATGAAATTAAATTATAAAATAAAATAAAAAAATGGGGAAAAAAAGACAGCCTGCTTTTAAGTGAGTGTGGCTCTTTGGGAGGCCCCAGTATGTAGCTGAAATTTTCTACAGTTTTCTCTTCAGGAAGCTCCTTAGAGGCTGCCACAAGGTCCCCACCAACTAGCTACAAGCATCCTAAACCTGAGATAGTGGATGATTTACTCGTGCCTAGAGCAGGACAAAGTCAGGACAACTTTGTTACTCTGTTTCCCAGCTTTAAAGCCCTGTCAGGAAAGTCTGATCCTCAAGCTCACTTCCTCTGGAGTCCTTATTACACTCTCTGAAGTTTGAATCCCACCCGCTATTCCGAACACCTACCCCTGTCCCAGAATCCAGGAGGAGGGGCATGGTGAGGTGCCAGAGGCCTGTCTGCCGTGGATGTCATGGGCGCCAACCAGCTTGAACTACTCAGACACCCACCTGTGTCTCCACACCTGTTTGTAGAATCACCAATTTTTTAATTTGCTTTTTATTTTATGTGCATGAGTGTTTTGCCATGTGTATCGGGTCCCCTGGAACCGGAGTTACAGACAGTGGTGAGCTGCCATGTGGGTGCTGGGAATTGAACCCGGGTCCTCTGGAAGAGCAGCCAGTGCTCTTAACCACTGAGCCATCTCTCCAGCCCCAGAATTACTAATTTTCAGTTCCCCAGATACTTTAGAAAGCATGGGAACTCACAGAAGAAAAATTAACATCATGCAGTAACTAGACATCCCAAGAGCCAATGGTTTCACTTACTTTCAATTTGTGTGTGTGACTGTGGTGAACCTTTTCCTCTGCCCTCCCACACCGTCTACTCTGTTCTCCATCACTATTATGGTTTGGATTGAAAATGTCTTCCAAAGGTTTATGTGTTAAAGGCCGGGTCCCCAAGACAGCAATATTCAGAAGTGGGGGCTTTACAGAGTGATTGGATCGTAAGGGTTCTGATGTTATCCATGGGTCAACCCAGCTGGGCTATAGCTCAATGGTAGAGTACTCGCCTGGTGTGTCTGGGACTCTGTGCTCCATCCCCAGGACCACATACACATACACATACACATACATACACACACACACACACACACACACACACACACACACACATACATACACATACATGCATACATACACACATACATACATACACACACATACATACATACACACATACACGTATACATACATACATCAGGAAAGATGGGGGAGACAGGTGTGAAGGCTCACACTTGTAATTCCAGGACTTGAGCGACTAAGGCAGGAGGATTGCCATGAGTCTGAGGTCAGCCTGGGCTATAGAGTGATTTCCAGGCCAGTTTAGGTCACCGAATGAGACTTTGTCTTCAGAACAAACACACAAAAGATTAATCTACAGATGGTTCACACTTGCCTGTGTGTGGGAGATGTTGCAGACCTACCTGGCCCTCCTTAAAAAAGTGGGTGTGTCCTTGGGGCATGCCTTTGGGGGCTGTATTCTGTCCCTGTCCCTCTGTCCCTCCTTCCCTCTCTTCCATCCCTTGCTCCTTCTTGGACACCATGAGGAGAGCAGCGTCTCACGCCACCACCACCACCACCACCACCCTTCCCCCACCCTCACGCCCCATCCTCCACCCCCACCCCCGATGCTTGGCAGGACCAGGTGGCCGTGGAGCGTGACCTCTGACATCACGAGCCAAATGAGTCTTCCCTTTAGGTGACGCAGGAGCGGAATGGTGACAGTCGTCTGTGCTGTTCTCTCGGGTCCGTGTCCTCACCCCCATTTTCAGATAACCAAAGCCTGTGTTCCAGGTCAGACAGCTACTAAGTGGTTTGTTGTTAAAGCATCGGGCGAGCTCTTTTTGTGGGTCATCTAATAAAACAGTGAGACTTCCGGACACCACTCTAGTGTTTAGAAAGAGAAAGAAGATATTATAATGATCCCGTAAGTGGGTGTTTAGGTGAGGGATGCTGAATCAGACTTCTGATAGACAGGGAGCTTGGATAGAATTGGGGGGGGGAGTTTGTTTTTTTTTAAAGACTAATAGAGGTTTTGTTCTATCTTTCACCCCCAATGTCTCAAACAGATACTGAAAAGCTGGTTAACTTGATGCAGCGGGCCTATACGAACATCAGCAATGTCACCAACAGCATGGAACATGCTGTTGTCTCCAGGAGCCCCCGAATCCGCTACAACCCTGGCCTGGATGTCAAGCTTCTCTATATCCCCCTGGCTAAGTTGCCTGCCTCTGTGACAGATTTCATCCTGAGCCGATACTTGCCAAGGCCAGCAGACAGTGTTTGAGCTGGGGAGTCGAAGGGGTGGCCAGTGGGGTACAGAGGAGGGGCAAAAGACTGTGGCATCACAAGAGGCATTATTATAATATATCTTGTGGGCATCTGACACCCACTGCTGATTTATGTCTCCCCGATTCTGCTGGGACCTCCAGAAACCTGATGTGGCCCCTGCTGATTTAGAGAGTTCCAGTATAGGCCCCAAGACACCTCTCATCAAGGCAGGTGCAAGTGGTCCTGGCCCTGGAAAAGTCAAGGAGAAAAAATCCAGCTTCTGTTGAATGACAAGCTGTGGCCACCTCTATAAAATACCATGGGATATTCTAACCCACAGGAGAATCTCAGCCCCCTCCCCACAGATCTCTGCACAAGCACTGATTTGTGCATCTTCCGAAATGTGTAATACAGAAGCCAGAACTGCCAGAGCATATCCAGAGAATGTTTTAAGTCATTTACTTTTCTTTGTGTTCCTCTATCTGTAGATGATTGGGATCCATATAACACTCACTTCTTTAATCCCCATTGATTAATGTTTCAAGTATTTATTAAGTGCATACCTACCAGGCACTGAGGTTCTGGGGGTATAGGAGAAGGATGAAGTCATGATCTGGGGTTTTTTTATTGTTTATTTTGTGTTTTATAGCTAGCAACAGAGACAGGACCGTGGTGAGAGGGACAGAAATCAGAAAATGAATATTTGAAGGACCCTGGAGTTCCAATGTAATAGTTCCCAAACTTGGACTCTATCATAATCACTCAATTAATTAAAATGCATATGGAGGCTGGAGAGATGGCTCGGAGATTGACAGCACTTGTTGCTCCGAGGATCCTGGTTAGATTCCCAGTATCCATATGGTGTCTCACAACCATCCATAATTCCAGTTCCAGGGGATCTGATGCCCTCTTCTGATCTCCACAGGCACCAAGCATGAGCATAGTGTGCACACAGACATGCAGACAAAACACGACTACACATAAAATAAGATAAATAAATCTAACATATATAAAACACATACATTACATATATATATATATATATATGTGGAAGCTGGGCATGGTGTCTCATGCCTGTAATCCCAATGCTTGGGGGCTGAGACAGCAGGATTTTTATGAATTCAAGGGCAGACTGGATTACAAAATAAGACACTGTCTCAAGAAACAAATAAGCCCCAGGAAACAAACAAACAAACAAAAACATATGAATGTCAGCATTAGGCAATCTGATTCAACTGACCCAAGACGGGGGCCGGAACTATGAACTGGTACCAAGGACCTAGATGAGTCGATGTACCTGAGAGCCACTGAGAATCCCACTGGAGAATCAGCTAATATGCTCCGAGAGGGAAGTAATTTACCCGAAGGCCCCCAGCTCAGTAGCCAAACAAACAAAACTCAAGTATTCCTTTTTCTAACTATAGGAGCGTAATTGTAACATCTTCAAATGTGTCATGGAACTGGATAATACATATTTTTAAAAACAGCCATGAACTTCTGGGTTATATGTGCTTTTGCTGAAAAGAAAAAAATTTTTTGAGATAGTGATTATCAAACACAGAGCTTGTGCATTCTAGGCAAGCACTCTACCACTGAGCTATATCCCCAGCCCTCAGATTTTCAGTTAGGACTTTACCAAGTAGTTCAGGCTGGCCGTGAACTTGCTTTAACTTTCAATATTCCCTAAACTTGTGATTCTCCTGCCTCTGCTCCCTGTGTGACTACAGACATGTGCCACCAGTCCTAACAATAACAATGATTAAATAAACAAATAAAAATGTCAAAAATCTTGATGACTGTTTATGCAATAAAACTCAAATATGATTCTTTAAAGTCAAAATGTCTATGTTTCATCAACATCTGACTGAGGTTGGAAATAAATGTGACTTTAGTTATTTCTTCAAACTCCTCCCAAGTCACTTGCACAGATTCTAGGAATTAGCATTCCTGTCCCTGGGAAGGGAGGGGACACATTATACAGTCCACGACAGTCTGTTACTTCTGTTCTGGTTCTGTTAGAACTGAGGAAGCAGCAGCAGAAAGCCCACGCACTTGGCTCCTGTGATGAAGAGTGAGAGCAGGACCCAGCTCCCACGAGCTTGGCTCTGTGCTCATGGCTTTGGCTGCTCCACCACAGAGGCAGGAATGCCAATGGTAGGAACTCTTTCCTTCTCCACTCCTAACTCACAGAGGAAACAGTTTGCTTTCCATGGCATTCCAGATGCGGAAAGGTGTTTTCTCAGAGCCAGCATCGAGGCTTCTTATAGAATCTCTGTTGTGGAACATTATTTTAACTAGGCAAAGATGTGTTACATTTGTTTCTGCTGTGGAATATTGTTTCTGCTGTGGAATATGACTTTAACTGTGTAAAGATGTGTTACATTTGTTTCTGCTACAGACTATGACTTTAACTGTGTAAAGGTGTGTTACATTTGTTTCTGCTACAGAATATGACTTTAACTGTGTAAAGGTGTGTTACATTTGTTTCGGCTGCATTTGTTTAATTACATAAAGATGTGTTGCATCTGTTTCACCTTGCCTGCCTCAAGCACCTGATTGATCTAATAAAAAGCTGAACTACCAATAGCTAGGCAGGAGAGGGATAGGCAGGCAGTGAAGAAGATCAGGGAGAATGAGGGAGGAAGAGAGGGACTCACCTGGGGCCAGAGGCCAGGCAGCCACCAGCCAGACACAAGAAGCAGTAAAGGTAAGACATACAGAAGGCAAGTAAGACATACAGAAAGAAAGGGGAAAAGTCCCTAGGCAAAGTATAGATAAAGAGAAACAGGTTACATTATAAGAGCTAGCAAGAAACGAGTATAAGATAAGGCCAACCATTCATAACTAATTATGAGTCACTGTGTCGTGATTTGGGAACTGGTTGGTAGCCTGAAAGAAAAAACCTGCTATAAATCCCACTGACTCCAAGTGGCTTAGGCTTGTCCATTCCTTGAACCCATCACCAATCAGGGTGTAAATTGACATAAACTGTGTAGATTAATCGCAGAATAGGGAGATATTGGGGAGTTGGTCACAGTGCTTACTGGCCTGGAAAGTTAAAAAGGCAAACCTCTATGCTACTGGGAGGGCTGAACAAATGTAAAAAATAAATTTTCTTCACCAAAGACATAGAAACTTTAGACATGCACGGTGGTAAATATCTGTAATCCCAGTACTGAGAAGGTAGAGGCCAGAGGATCAGGGGTTTAAAGTCACTCTCTGTTACATAATGTGTTTGAGGCCGGCTTGGATCCCATGAGACCTGTCACAAACAAATGACGCAGAGATTGATTGTGTGTGACGATATTCTGAGATGTTCATGTATACTTCCCCAGGCTCCTTGCTCTATTTTCCTTTGCCCCCACGCAAGTATGTACCGAAAGTGAGACTTTACCTAGGGCAAGGTGTTTGACAGGACATAACAAATTTCCTTCCTCAGCTCTTCTCTCCCCAACTCTGAGGTTGTTAGAGAAATTATGGACTTTGGAGAATGAAGTACGAGTCATGTGACTTCTGGACAGGTCCAGTGTCGCCATGAAGCCGTCCCTTCTGCAAAGACACGAGGAGTCACTGGCTGTCAAGAGAAGAGAGTCAAGTTTAAGGTTTCTGGGGCAGTTTCTGGAAGCACTTTGGGAACAGGCAAGACTGAAGTGAACAACTGCTATGCTGGGTGTGTTTTCATTCGGTGAGAGTCTGGAAATATCGGAAAATATTCATGTGTCCCACTCTACAGGGCAAAAGGGTATTTGCGCTGCCACAGCAGACATTTATTTGAGTAACCTGTTAGAAGATTTCATTTCAGAAGCTGGTAATACAGTCAGTGTAGAGCACTTCCCTCGCGTGCAAGAAACCCTGGGCTCAACCTCAGGCATTTCAGCAAGGAAAAACAGTTCGGTGTTTTGGTCAGAGAGTTACCCCTCTGTGGGAATCAGAGGAAGCCCCGGGAGAAGGTTAGAGGCATGGATGAAGTCACAAATGAGTGTGTATTACTGACAGCGACCAATGCCTCATAACCACGGGACTTGGCAAAGCCTTCCTTTGGTCGTGTGTGGACATTGGCGATTTGTGCAAAAACTAGTGACCACAGCTTCCTGCTCTCCAGACTGCTCCCCTACAAAGACCTCCCACTCAGACTAGCTAACTCTTCCCTGTGGTGAAAGAAGTAAATGGCTTCCTTCCGGAGTTGTTACAGGTGTAACCGTATGGTAGCTGCTCCACCAGAGAGACCATATCCCGCCCAACCCCAGCTTTTCCGAACATGTGTCCTGTCTGTGCTCTTTCTTCATTCTCTTGCCCCAGACAGGTTCCCAGGACCAAGCAGGGCTGGACAAGGTACCCATCCACCGCATAGGAGTTGAAGTATGTTTTGAGTTTGTGAACTGTGACTCTTACCTACTCCAATGGTATATTTTACTTCATCTTATGTTAGGACTGTGGGGGTTTTTTTTGTTTTGTTTTGTTTTTTGTAGCTATTTTCCTAGTTTTGAATTGCCTTTCTTTTTCTTGATGTTTAGTATGATTTTTATTAATTGTTAAGTCAGAATACACAGTAGCAGGCATTTTCCTTTTCTTTCTTTTTTTTTAACTATTATTTCTTTAAAATTAACTTTAAAACGTTTTTTTAGGCCAGGTATAGTAGCCCAGCCATCATGCCTTTAATCCCAGCACTTTGGAAACAGAGGCAGGTGGATCTCTGTGAGTTCAAGGCTAGCCTTGTTTATATAGTGAACTCCAGGACAGACAGAGCGACATAGTGAGACCCTGTCTCAGAAAAAAAAATAATGTTTTTATTTAGTCTTTGAGATTTTCATACAATGCATTTTATCATATTTATCTCCCTCCCCCAGTTCCTCCCAAATCCTCCTCCTCCACCTCCCTACCCAACTTCATAGTCTCTCTCTTAAAACAAAACAAAAATGCCGGGTGGTGGTGCACATCTTTAATCCCAGCAACACACCTTAAAATAATATTCTACAACAACTATATATATAATTAAATATTATAAATATGTATTAAGATACATTTACAGGCCTGGAGAGATGGCTCAGAGGTTAAGAATACCATCTAGGTCCTGAGTTCGATTCCCAGCAACCACATGGTGGCTCACAGCCATCTGTAATGAGATCTGGCGCCCTCTTCTGGCCTGCAGTCATACATGCAGACAGAACACTGTATACATGATTGATAGATAGATAGATAGATAGATAGATAGATACATAGATAGATACATAGATAGATACATAGATACATAGATGCATAGTTACATAGATAGATACATAGATAGATACATAGATAGATACATAGATACATAGACACATAGATAGATACATAGATAGATGATAGATAGACAGATAGATAAAAAGATACATTTACAGCAGTAGAGTTCCATGTGGCTTTTTCAAAAGCCCCTTAATGTTAGTTATCCAATCCTCCTACTCATTTTTATTAAATTTGTTATTTGACATTTTCATATTTGTATAAAATGCATTCTGATTACTCTCACCTGTTAACCTTGCTCCTCCCTACAAATCCCTTCCCCTGTTCCTGTCTTTTTTGTGCTTGTTTTGCTTTGTTTGTTTCTCTGTGTAACAGCCCTGGCTGTCCTGGATCTCTGTCTGTATACTAGGCTGGCCTATGAACTCATTGAGATCCGCCTGCCTCTGCCTCCAGAGTGCTGGGATTAAAGGTGTACACCACCACCACCCAGCTTTGCTGTCTTTTTTTTTTTTTAACATAATTTTTATTTTCTGTTCATTGGTGTTTTGACTGCATGTGTGTCTGTGAGAGGTTGTGAGAAGCCCTGGAACTGGAGTTACAGGCAGCACTGGACAAGACACACACTGACTTTGTTTAATCTCCGTAATAAGTACCAGATGTCCCCCAACCTCAAGAGAAAGTGGGAAGAAAAGTAAGAGCCCGGGAGCCAGAAAGCAGCTGCTCTCGCCTGGCCGGCCTTTTTGAGGCAATTCTACACAAGGATAGTGAACCCACTGTTCTTAATCAAACACAGATAGGCTGTAATTAGCAAGCAAAATGTTCCTTCGGGAATTTCTGGTGTGATGCAGAAGGTGAAAATGAGTTGTAAGTAAATGATCTCAGAACTGAGACCTCACTGACAACCTGT
Source organism: Peromyscus nudipes (assembly GCA_902168325.1). NCBI lineage: Eukaryota > Metazoa > Chordata > Mammalia > Rodentia > Cricetidae > Peromyscus > Peromyscus nudipes. Next base: position 28,540 of record CABHPH010148744.1, on the reverse strand, counting down.
CAGAGGACTTTGAACACGAGAAGAGATGGCAGTGTCTCTGAGAGCTTGTCCCTCTAATTTTGCTGGAAAAGGAAAGATCTGATTTTTAAAATCTTTATTTTTTTTAAAAAAAATTTATTTATTGTGCATATTTGCACACACACACACACACACACACACACACACACACACACGATATGCTTGGGAGTCAGAAGAGAACTTACAGGAGTCAATTTTCCTCTTCCACCATGTGGATCCCAGAAGTTAAAGTCAGATCCTTAGGCTTGGTGGCAAATGCATTTTCCCACCAAGCCATCTCGCTACTGGAGGAGTCCCACGTGGCACTCTAGCATGCTGGGTGGTGAGGCAGGTGCTGGACGAGCCACTTCTGAGACACAGATGATTTAATGGTGACATGTGACTCAGGTTTGGGAACCTGCTGGACAGAGAGCTGAACATGTAAGGCTTGTAGCGGCGGGCTGTGGGACGGTGACCTCGGATGTCCCCAGAACAGACTGTGAGCACCACTGTAGCTGTCCAGTGAATGAACAGCTGAGAGAACTACAGGACTTTGGTTTGTTTTCTCCTAAGCTGGACGCCCTTTTATTCCAAACGACGCCCCCACCAAGAAGATGGCATAAACATTCCTAATAAGAGGCATCAAAAGAGTAATTTGGTCCCCACCCCTTACTCAGTGCTGAACCCTGAGCTAGACAAGTTCCCTGTCATTGAGCTACAACAACCTCTGCCCATGAGGTTTGCTCCTACTTTATGCAAAGAAACATTGCTTTTAGACCCAAGAGGACATCTAATTCCAGTTAGTCATACTCTGTGGGATGTAACCACAGGTATGTGCTTAATGTAAGGACAAAGTATTCAGCACTATGTGCTCTTTGTACAGCACATCACAGTTTAATCAAGTTCCTTTATATACAACATCCACATCCTATGGAAAGAAACCTGATTTCATGCTAGATCATTTTAGCATTCTGTTGTTTATTTTACGAGACAGAATCCCACTCTGTAGCTCAAGCTAGACTGGAACTCACTGTGTAGCCCAGGCTGACCTCAACCCTACGGCAAACCCCCTAAGTACTGTGATTATGGGCGTGAGTTGCTACGCCCAGTTAATTTGAACGTCTTTGGATGGGTCTTACCTCCTCATTCCAGGTCTTTGCTCATAGCTCTGACACATGCTGTTGCAATGATGTATGAAAGTTGAAATCCGATCCTACATTAAAATTCTGTGTGCTCTTGGACAAGTTATTAACTCCTCATGAGTCAGTGCCTTTCCCAATGAAGTGGGAATAACAAGGTCTCCACAGAGGCTACGGCAGAACATGAGCTATAACACATACAGAAAATCTTTGAAAAAGAAGAAATCAAGTTGAGGTTGGGGAGATGGCTCAGTCCAGCCAGTGTGTAGACCCAAGTTCAGATCCTCCACACCCACATAAAAATCTGGACACGCTGACATGCATCTGTGACCCTAAACACAGGGGTGAACAGAAGCGGCCAGATCTCCAGGACTCCCTAGAGATTTAGTGAGTGTCCAAGTCTAGTCAATTAGTGAGTGGCCAGGCTCAGTGAGAGACTATCTCAAATGAGCAATCAAGGAAGACCCTGGACCTTTGGACTACACATGCGTGTGCACAACACACACACACACACAGAGAGAGAGAGAGAGAGAGAGAGAGAGAGAGAGAGAGAGAGAGAGAGAGAGAGAGACTGGTACTCACAGGCCAAGCAAGAAGGTCAGGATCCTTTCTTCTGTGCAAAAGGGGGTCTCAGTACATGTGGAGAGAAAACTGTTTCATCACACACACACCAGTTTCCCATATCCATCCTAAAGTCATCAAACGCCTGGTCCTCCGCCCACTGGCAGCATCCAGCACGTGAGATGGAGAATTAGAAGAGGAAGAAAGCTGTGAGCCGTGGCGGTGGCCCCGGACTTTCTTCATAGGAGGCCGCTGTGAGAGGCAAGGATTACGTGACTAAACTCTTGCCTTAGAACTGCTTTGGCAGAGCAAGCCACGTTTGCCTCTCAAAGGCTACTTTAAGATGACAGTCCCAGAGTAAGTCTTCCTGGATTTAAGTCTCTCCCTGCCATTTAGTCACAGTGACCTTGAGCAAAATATTAACTGCTCTGTGCTTCGTTTTTCTCCCAAGCCAAACAAGGGTAATAATAGTATCAATTTCACAGGGTCATTATAAAGATTAAAAGAGTTAATAACGAGCAAAGTACATAGAACAGGGCATAGCCTGCGGTAATTCTACATGATGATGATTATGCGGTTATAACTCTTACTGTTAGGTGTTGTTTATATTGGCTCAGGGTGGCTGAGAAGGCACTGATGGGGGTTATGGATGGATGGACAGATCCTCCCGAAAGTGGCACATCAACCCCACCACTGACTAGGTTTGCCTCTTACTTCTGCCCAGCCTAGGCTCCAAAATTCATTTCTCCTCAACATTAAATCATTTCTGTTCTGTGTCCACTCACTCAGCAATAGCCCGTCTCTTCACTGGAGGAAGGATGGGAGAATTGGAGTTCCCGAGCACTGACAGTTCCTTCAAGGAGTTTTGCTCTGATAAGAAACATAGAAAGAAAAGTGGAGTTGAAAGACTCTGTACAATGGGTCTGAGGAGCTCATGCTGCTGGTGAAGTGTTTGTTTTGACAGCATGAGGACCCAAATTCAAGCTCCAGAACCCATCGTTTAAAAAAGCTGGGTGAACCAGACATGGTGGCACACGCCTTTGATTCCAGCACTCAGGAAGCCGAGGCATATGGATCTCTGTGAGTTCAAGGCCAGCCTGGTCTACAAAGTGAGTGCCAGGACAGCCAGGGCTGTATAGACTCATGCTTATTTATAACCCCAGTGCTGGGGAGGTGGTGACAGGTGGATGGGTCCCTGAGTCTGGCTGGCCAGCCTACTTGATGAGTTCCAGGCCAATAAGAGACATTGTCCCAAAAACAAGGTGGGCGGCTCCCAAGGAACAACCCAAAGTTGTCCTCTGGCCTCCACTCATGTGTACCTGCACACACAAAGATGCACACACACACACACACAGAGAGAGAGAGAGAGAGAGAGAGAGAGAGAGAGAGAGAGACCATTTGTTGTAAAAATGGGAGAGATATTTGAATATTTGAGTAGAAAAAAATGTCACAAGTGGGGACTTAGGCTCCTGTTCACCCCTTAACCTCCTTCTGAGACTGATTGCCTCTTCATAGTAACACCAGACAGCAGGTTTGGTCTTTATCCATTTTCTGTTGCTTGCTTTTTGTTTGTTTGTTTGTTTATTGTTTTTTGTCAGTGTGTTTTGAGCTAGAGTTATTTAGGAAGATGAATCTTAATTGAGAAAAAAATACCAAATTGCCTATAAGCAAATATGTAGGGCATTTTCTTGATTAATGATAGGTGTGGGAGGGCCCAGCCCACTGTGGGTAATGCCACCTCCAGGGCAGGTGGTCCTGGGGTGTGTAAAAAAGCAAATTGATTAGCCATTTAGCAACACCCTCCCATGGCTCCTCCTTCAATCCCTGCCTCCAGGTTCCTGCCTTGAGTTCCTGCCCAGACTTACCTCAGGGAGAGACTTACCTGGAAGTGTAAGCTGAAATAAAACCTTCCCTCCTCAGTTCCTTTTGGTCATGCTGTTTTATCACAGCAAGAGAAACCCTCATTAAGACCATCAAAGACTGGATAAGATCCAAAGAAAGAAGCTTGTGTTGGTTCACAGTTCCAATCCAAGGTCAAAGGGTAGCATTGATGATGGCCTCCTCGGAGTCCTGAGGTGGTGCTGGGCATGCCAAGGCAAGAGACTAACCAAGCTGGTTTTAGTTTCAAGCCCACTTCCCAGGTAGCCCATTCAATCCTTAATCCATTCACCCATTAGTCACTGGATGGACCAATCCATTCAAACGAGCAAGAGCCCTAGTTACCAAGCAAAGGTTCCCTGTCTGACCTCTTAATTACATTCACCATGAGCTTCAGTAGGACAAACCATGGTAGTTTCCAGGTCACACCTCACAGCTTTATTATCATATGGGAGCCCAGATTTGCCCCCATTAGAACTAAGCTCAAAAAAGTTCTTGTTAGGTGTCAATACCTGGAGCCGTTGATTCTGATCAATACACGGTGATTCAGGGACCCAGGACTAGCCTAGCCTGGGAGGGAGACTGGTTGCTGATTAATCACTTCAGGTTAGGAAGCAGAGGGATCTCCAAAATGATAGCATCTTTCACTTAGACTATGTGGTAAGAGAGTTTCCCAGAAAGACAGACGGGTGCAAATGTTGTTTCAGACCAACAGTGTAAAGCTAGGGGTTCCCAGGCTGCATGTCACGGCACCAAAACTTGCCAGAGACCCTGGTGCCTTGTGTCTTTTCGCTCTGCCGTTCTACGGTCCAAGACGGCACCAGCGAGCCGGAATGAGGAAAGGGAGGGCGGGTTTCTGCTCCCTGAGGGCATGGAACATTTTGCACAACTCACACAAGCACTGCCTGGAACTCAGACGCACCTTGAGAAAGGCTGAAACTGGTGTGCATCCTGGGCAGCCATGTCCTCAACCAGAAGTGCGGTTATTACAGGGAAGAGGGTACCTGTGTGTTATGGTCCAGCTGACAGTCTCTGACCCACAGAGTAAGTCAGGCCTTTGGGTGAGTCGTCAGCCAAAGTACCTTCCTTCATAGGTAAGTCCTTGGTGGTCTTTTAA
>CABHPH010148744.1:12942-23748 GCA_902168325.1 Peromyscus nudipes | reverse complement strand
TTCTTTCTTATTTATTTATTTATTTATTTATTTATTTATTTATTTATTTATTTATTTATTTTTGGTTTTTCGAGACAGGGTTTCTCCGTGTAGCTTTGTGCCTTTCCTGGAACTCGCTTTGGAGACCAGGCTGGCCTCGAACTCACAGAGATCCACCTGTCTCTGCCTCCCGAGTGCTGGGATTAAAGGCATGTGCCACCACCGCCCGGATATTTTTAATTTTTATAGTAGTTTTGTTGAGGTATAATTTTTGCACCATCAAATTCTCTCAGTGTTCGATGCAAGCGATTAGTTTGATGATTTTAATTAAATTTACACAATGGTATAACTGTATGTTCTATAGATCACACAACTCAGCAATAAAGTATTTGCTCCATCTAAAATATTCTCTTGTACCTACTGTGGATATCGCTCTGTATAAATAAACACTGATTGGCCCGTAGCCAGACAGGAAGTATAGGCGGGACTAACAGAGAGGAAAATTGAGGGAACAGGAAGGCAGAGGGGGAGACTGCCTGGAGCCACCGCCAGGACAAGGAAGATGTAAGGTACCAGTAAGCCACGAGCCACGTGGCAAAGTATAGATTAATAGAAATGGGCTAAATATAAGAGTAAGAGCTAGACAATGGTAGGCCTGAGCTAATGGCCAAGCAGTTTAAATAAATGTAAGAGTCTGTGTGTTTATTTTATAAATGGGCTCCGGGACTGGCGGGATTTGGCGGAAAAATTCTCCAGCTACATGTACCAACTAAGAAACTGTGGGAAATTCCTCCTGTTTCAAGGAGCCTCCACGACTAGAAACCGCATACAAACAAAATCACATGGTAGGTAGTCCTTTATGTCTAGCTTTTTACTTAGAATAGTGTCTGGAGATTTAGCCATCTTCTTTCATATTTCAAAGGTCTTCTCTTAATTGCTGAGCTGTGTCCCGTAGCATGGCAATACCACATCATGCTTACCTTTTTAGCAGCATGAGCATCCACTAGTTTCCAGTTTAGAGTTTCTATAAACGATGTTACTGGAAGCATGGAAACCCAGCTTTGAGCGTGGTGTAGGAGTACACAGCTGTAATCCTAGCACTTGGGAAGTGGAGGCAGGAGGATCAGGACTCCAAGGCCAGCCTTAGCTACATCGAAAGTTTAAGGCCAGCCTGGGCTACGTGAGAGCTCATCTCAAAGAACGATAGATAATATGTTTGTGTGAACACAGCTTTCATTCCTCTCAAGTAGGTACCCAGGAGTTGTACAACTGGGTCATGGAGTGTCCCTAACTTCTTAAAACTTTCCAGATTTTTCCAACTGCTATAGTTTATATTCCCACTAGCAGTGTAGGTTTGTTCTAACTTCTCCACATGCTCACCAGCACTGAACACTGTCAGTCTTTCGGATTACAGTCATACCAGTAAGAGTGGCATCTTCTGATGGTTTTAATTTGCATTTCCCTGCTAAGAAACAATGCTGAATACGTAACAAGCTGCAAAATCCCATTGAAGCACTGCTTTGGTTTCAGCTTTTGGTTTTCCATTCTAATTGTGTGTGTGTGTGTGTGTGTGTGTGTGTGTGTGTGTGTGTGTGTGTGATATGTGTAGGCGTGTGTCTGTGAGCATGCAAAGGTCAGAGGAGAGTATCACTTTATTCCTTGGAGGCAATGTGTCTCTTTGCACCTGGAACTCACATTTTTCAGCCAGGCTGCCAGCCAGCCCTCCCGTCGACCTCCCACAGCACTGGGGTTTCAGACACACACAAGGCTGCAGCCAGCTTGTGACCCAGGTGTTGGGATTCACACTCAGGTCCTCACAGCTGTGAGGTAAGTTCTCTTATCCACTGAGCCATCTCTCCAGACTCATTTTCTAATTTCTAACCTGGCTCTTTTTGATCCAAGGACTGCTTAGGTAGGTATTAACTTCCAAATACTCAAGAGTTTTTAAATTTCTTGTTGGTGAATATGGAATGCTAATTTAATTTCTCTATGGTTGTAGGACAATCTTGGTACAATTTTAATTTTTTTTAAATTGAGATTTATAGCTGGGCATGCTGGAGCACATCTTTAATCCCAGCACTTGGGAGGAGGCAGGTTTGTCTCTGTGAATTCAAGGCCAGCCTGGGCTACAGAGTTAGTTCCAGTACAGCCAGAGTTACACAGAGAAACCCTGTCTTGAAAAAACAAACAAAAAAATAAAAAAAAAAACAAAATCACACGAAAAATGAGATTTATTTTAGGACCTCATATATCAGCTATTCAAGAAAATATTCTATATATGCTTGAAAAGAAAACGCATTCTTACATTGTTAGGTAGGGAGTTGTAGCAGTATCTGTTAGGTCAAGTTCAAGTCTCCTATGGCCTTTACATTTTCTAATAGTTCTGTTAAAACTCCAAAGGGAATATTGAAATTTCCAACTGTAATAGTTGAATTATCTCTTTTTCTTGTAATTCTGTTCATTTTACTTTATATACCTCGGGTTTCCAGCATTAGAGGCATATCCATTATACTTTTTCCATGCCTGAACACTGTTATCAATATAAAATGTACCTCTTTGTCTCTGGTAATATTTATTTTCATAAGGTTCATTAATATAGCCATTGAAGCTCTCTAGGAATATCTCTCTCTCTCTCTCTCTCTCTCTCTCTCTCTCTCTCTCTCTCTCTCTTGCTCTCTCTCTCTCTGACACACGAGAATTTCTTTTACAGGGTCTCACTGTGTAGCCCAGACCGGCCTGGAACTTGTAGACCAGCCTGACCTCAAATTCACAGAGATCTCCCTGCCTCTGTATGTGTTTTAACTGCTTTGCTTTTAATATGTTTCTGTGTTTCGATCTGAAATGTCTCTCTTGCAGACCATACAGGGGGGTCCTGATTGCATGTCCACTCCCACCGTCCTCCGCCGTTTGGTTAGATGTAAAGCACATCCATGCCAACGGAATTGTGCGCTAGGCTCTATGTCTTCTATTTTGATATTTGTTTCCCGCACGTCTTACGTAATTTTTGTTCTTCAGTTCCTCATTTACCACCACCACTTATGTTTTGAATTTTTATATATTTTAATTGGTGTTTAAAATTTTAGTTCACCATTTTAAATTATTTTTCTTTATGTGCTTGAGTGTTTCGCCTGCATGTATGTCTGTGTATGATGTGTGGGCCTGGTGCTTGCAGAGGCCAGAAGAGGGCTCCAGATCCCAGTGAAATGGAGTTACAGTTATGAGATGCTTTGTGGGTGCTGGGAATTGAACCCGGGTCCTCTGGAAGAGCAGCCAGCACTCTTAACCACTGAGCCATCTCTCCAGCCCCCTAGTACACCAATTTAATTGTATTGATTTTAAAATGTTTTCTTTTAAAAAGAAATTTTAATAGAATCTTTGTAAAGGTTTTATTTTTATTTTCTGTCTCACCATGCAAGCCTGTGCCCACAGAGTTCAGAGGAAGGCGTCAGACCCCCTGGAACTGTAGTTATATATGGTTATGAGCCACCATGTGGGTACAAGGAACAAAACTTGAGTCCTCTACAAGAGCAGTAAGTGCTCTTGGCCACTGGGCCCCCTCTCCAGCCCCTTAGGACATTGTGTTCTAACGGTCCTCAGCTAAGGACAGTGTTGCTCCCCTGACTTCCGATACAAGACATTTGGACACACTGGAGACATTTTCAGTTACAGTTCGGGATAAAATTCAGAGAATCCAGTCAACTCTGTGGTCAGCCCTGCCTTTACTTTCAGCATGGCTCTGACTGGTCTCCCTTTCGTGTGTCCAGTGGTCCAGGGAGGCTGCTGTGGAGACCTTCTGTGCATCTCACGTCTGAACCTCACCGGTCTGCAGTTTGCCCCAACTAAGGCTCAGTCTCAGGCTAGGGGGCACCCGATTCATGTCCCATCAAGGCTGTCTTTTTAACAGCTAACACCTCGGCGTGTTTTCACTTCCTGCCTGAAATGGAGCCTGCCCCTTGGCAAAGCATCCGTTTCTCTCATGAGCTCTGTCCCCTGCCACCATGTTGCCTGATCAGCTGGAGGGGACCAGGATGCTGCAGATTCCCGCTGCTCTCATGTGAAGATCCAGCAGGTTTACACAAAGACATGATTGTCAACTTGTTTACCGTTGACTGATGTCCAACAGCCCCCTAAAGCACTGTGTTTGATGGTGCCATCTAATTTCATGCTTGTTTTTGAAAGAGAGCATTTGCCAACCTCTTCCCCCCATAGTTAGACATCCCCCTACCTCCGAGGTAAAGTCTGTGTCACAAAACCTGCCAACTTCAGGACGTCATCTTCACCCTTGAAAAGCTGAACAGCATCATTAAGAAGTTTGGAACTGAATTTCTCTGAAAAAAAAAAAAAACAAACAAACAAACTAAAAGCAGCGGCTGGAGAGATGGCTCAGCACTTAAGAGCACTGGCTGCTCTTCCAGAAGTCCTGAGTTCAATTCCCAGCAACCACATAGTGGCTCTGTAATGGAATCTGATGCCCTCTTCTGGTGTGCATGAAGACAGAGCATCTATGTACATAAAATACATAAATAAATGAATCTTAAAAAAAAAACCGAAAGTGGTTTTAAAGAAAGCTTAAAGTTTTTCATTTAGTTTGTTTCTTTTGGGATACAGTCTCACTATGGTACCCAGCCTGTAAAAAACTCAAGATCTCAATTGCAAGGTCCCCTTGCCTCAGCCTCCCGAATGCTGGTGATTATAGATATTACCAAGCATAGCTTTTAGAAGTTCTTGGGTAGCTATGGGCTGATCAGGATATTTTTGACCTTCATTCAGAACTGATTCCGAGCCCCAAACAAGGTCATGACACAGGCTGCTTCTGCCTCGAGGGAGCTGGCTTCCTCAAGTCTAGCTCTGTGATAACTCTTCCAAGTAAGCTAGACTCCAGTAATCTCTCACCTCCTCTACCGCACCCAACACGCCTGAGTGCACACACAGGTATACTAGCGATTTGCTTGCTCAAGCAATCCAACGCTGGCGTCTGTGAGACCAGTGACCCACATCCAAGGTTCCCCAGTAAAGATTCTAGATGGAGCTGCTGAAAATATTCTCCATGGCAAAAATTAGAAGTCATTCAGCCTGACTTGTGTGGCACCAGCTTCTGGGAGCCAGTCACCTGCCGGGGCTGGAGACGTGCTCAATCTGCCATAGTTCTCACACCAGAGAAACTTCCAATACCAAGGAAGGATACAGTGGAGTGACCACTTATTCATACAGCAAATGCCGTGGAGCAAAGAGAATGGGCAGTTACAGAGCTGATGCGCAGCAGGGACAGGTGGTCCAGACTCGGGGAATCAAAGGCAACGAGTCAGCACTGACCGCAAAGCTAGCAGATTGCACTGCACATTTATCTAAGGCTGTTCAAAGCCACAAGGGTTTAACCCGACCTCTCACCTACTCACTCTATTATAGGTCAGAGCCTTCACTCAGCTTTCTTACCTCACCCCTCTAGGCAGTTCGATGTGTGATGCTCTAGAAACAATGACTCTGTTTGTTGTTTTGTTTTGTGTAGGCCAAGCTGGCCTCAAACTCACTATGTAACTGAGGAGGACCTTGAACTCCTGAGGCCCTTGTCTCTACTCTGGATGACAGGCCTGTGCCACCACCCCTGGCTCATTTTCAGATTTGTTAAAACCAGGTGGGTTTAGAAAGCTGAGCATGTGGTAACACCAGAAATCCCTTACCTAATAATGGAGGAAAGCCTGAGATTCCTGGCAGCTTCTGAGTGTGACATGTAAAACCAGTTGGCTGGGTTTCTCTAGACAGGCATCATGCACCTTATGGGACTAGATTGTATGGGACTCCTAACTTCCAATCCCTGGTCAACTGTTGAGTAACTGGGGCAAATTCTGTCGAGGTTTCTCGTCTTTGTTAATAGCAGTGGTAGTGATGAGGGCGGTAAGTCAGCCTGCAGCTCATCTCTTTCCTCTAGTATGATAAAAGGAATCTTTTTTTTTTTAAATTCAAAACCAAGTGGAAGTGATTCTTGAGTGGGAAGACCACAGAGAGCAGAGATCCTCCCTAAAATTAATGGGATTCTATGAAACATGCCAGAGGAGCCCACGCTGGCCTCAAACTCACTAAATAGTTGGGGGGGGGGGGAATCTTGAATGAATGCTCTTTCTAGCCTGTGTGTCCAGGGACTGTGGGGTCTGCTGGAGTCCAGCTCCAACCTGCTCCCACCTTACAAAGGGTTCTTGGGTGGAGGAGAGAGGAATGAGGAAATATTAGATAGAAAGATAGAAAGAGACTGATAAGAAAGACAGAGACACAGTATAGCTTTGGGAGGGCCCTGGATCAATAACCAGCCGCTCAGAGCTTTATTCAAAAGAGCTTTTCATAATATGCTAAAGGGAGAGGTAAAAGACCTCCCCCTTGCAAGATCAAAGCACACCATACAGCCAAGTGTAGACCCTTCCAAACACCTGGTAAACATGCCCATGGCCAAATCACCTCCTTATGCAGCCCTGCTGGGTAAAGCAAGCTCAGATTCTCGGATCCTGAGTAAGATCTCACTAGAGAGCCTCTGTGGGTTACCACAAGGGGCTGGAGTCACAGACATGTGCCACCTTGCCTTGTGCTTGGGCGGAGTTTAGGAATACAGCTGGAGTCTTGGGGCTCTCTCCACCATCTCAGGCTTACTGTCCTCTTCCATAGGTCTCTTTCATCCGTGTGGTTAAAGAAAGCATTGTGTACACGTGAACAATCCACTCACAAACACCACTGACTGAAGGAAATCAGACCTGTCTTAGGGACGGACAGCAATGGGCACTCATTGGCTGTTGCGAATCCCCACACTTGTTCCTTCCTCTACAGAACCATGTTCTAGTGATCTCTCTCTCTCTCTCTCTCTCTCTCTCTCTCTCTCTCTAAGTTTCTTTATGTTTTATCTTATGTGTTTGGCTGTTTTAGCTGCACATATGTCTGTGCGCCATGTGTGTGCCTAGGACCCATGGAGGTCAGAGGAGTGCCTCAGATTTCCTGGGACTGGAATTACTGACAGTTGTGAGCCACCACATGGATGCTGGGACTCGAACCTGGGTCCTCTAGAAGAGCAGCCAGGGCTATTAACTGCTTAGCCATCTCTCCCGCCTCAGTTCTCAATAGAGAGCTATTAAAATAGCTTCCTAATGAGTAGGATTATTTTATGTGGTTTAATTTTTTTTTTTTTTTTTGCCAGCTGCCAAATGACTTCAAACACTGTAAGGGTGGAAAGAGGTGACACCTGTCTGCCTATTGTAAGAGTTATAGCTGACAGATATCCTTATAACGACAGACAGGTTAACAAAAGACAACAACAAACATGACCATGGAGCCGGCAGACTGAAGACCCAAAGACTTACAAGGTGAGCTCTATTTCCACGCCTGGGTTCAGTGAAGCACAGGTGTGGGGTGTGTGAGTGTGTGTGTGTGTGTGTGTGTGTGTGTGTGTGTGTGTGCCACTGAAGACAGACTGGGGGGGGGGTCCTGCAGGGCACATCTGTTCAGATTCTTCTTGGCCCCTTCTTGTAGCATCTTATCCTTGGGGATAGGGCAGGAAGGACCCTCTGGAGTGCAAGGCTTCATCTCTTTCAACTCCAGAGATTTTTTTATGGCTGGCCTGGGGAAAAAGGAAGTTCTGGTTTCTAGGGGGGAATTTTGCTTCTGAGGCCTTCACTCTGGGGTGTCATTTTCTGAGCATCAACATTTTCTGATCTGAAATCTATCCCTGCTTGCCACCACTGAACCAAATTCCCTGACACAGGCCCGTGCGGTCACCCGCTCTATAACTGCCTATCTCATTTCAGGGCACTAGGTGCAGATGGGCTCCCCTCACAGGAACCTCCGTAGGACTCAAGCAATCCGATCTTCGATAAGAGTTGTTCCTATAGAAACAAAAGAAAACAAGGAGTCACGACAAACTTTTTCAGTCTCTGGACTGCCAATGGAGAAGGTTACTATTTGGGTTCCAGCATGTTCAGCTATAATCTGTTTTGTGTTTGAAGGACGATTTCAGTGCCGTTCCTGAGTGGTCCATACAGCCACAGGCGTGAAGGACAGCAAAGCTCATGGTTATTTCTTTTTCTTTCTTTTTGTTTTTTTGGTTTTTTTCCTTTTGGTTTTTCGAGACAGGGTTTCTCTGTGAAGCAGCCCTGGCTGTCCTGGGACTCACTCTATAGACCAGGCTGGCCTTGAACTCAGAAAGCAGAGGCAGGTGGATCTCTGTGAGTTTGAGGCCAGCCTGGTCTATAGAGTAAGTTCCAGGATAGCAAGGACTACACAGACAAACCCTGTCTCGGGGGTGGGGGGGAGGGGAGAGAATAATTAAGTCTGGTGAGCCTGAGCACACTTAAATTTTCTTTGTTGTTGTTGCTATTTTGTTTTTCTTGAGACAAGGCCTTGACATGTAGCCCAGGAAGAATTATATTTCATATTATCGATTGAGGAGACAGGTGGCAGCTGTCTGTCTCCAAAGGCTTGTCTGGATGTCTAGCCCTGGGCTTCTTAAACTGTCCCCATTCAGAACCCCTTTTCACCAGAGAAATTTTTACAAAACCCTAGCTACATAATCAAACTGTCTCACAGTTAGGGTTTTATGGCTGTGATGAGACAGCATGACCATGGCCACTCTGTGGTGATATTATGTTCCCCAATATATTGTGCACCCTAATAAACTTATCTGGGGTCAGAGAACAAAACAGCCACTAGATAGACATAGAGGCCAGAAAATGGTGGCACACATGCCTTTAATCCTAGCATTCCTAAGGCAGAGATCCATCCGGATCTCTATGAGTTCAAAGCCACACTGGAAATAGCCAGGCATGGTGACACACACCTTTAATCCCAGGAAGTGATGGCAGGAAGCAGAAAAGTAGATAAGGCGTGAGGACCAGGAACTAGGCTTTTTAAGCTTTTAGCTTTTAGCAGCAGTTCAGCTGAGATCCATTTGGGTGAGGACTCAGAGACTTCCAGCCTGAGGAAACAGGATCAGCTGAGGAGTTGGCAAGGTGAGGTTAGCTGTGGCTTGTTCTGCTTCTCTGATCTTTCAGGGTTCACCTCAATACCTGGCTCCAGATTTGTTTTTATTAATAAGACCTTTTAAGATTCATGTTACACCACTCTTATGAAGGAAAATATTTAATTGGGGGTGGTTTACAGTTCAGAGGTTTAGTCCATTATCATCATGGAGGGAAGCAAGGCAGCATGCAGGCAGACATGGTGCTGGAGAGGTAGCTGAGAGTTCTGTATCTGAATCTGAAGGCAGCAGGAAGAGAGAGAGACTGGACCTGGTTTGAGCTTCTGAAACATCAAAGCCCACTCCCAGTGACACACCTCCTCTAACAAGGCCACACCTATTAATAGTGCTACTCCCTATGAGCCTGTGGGGACCACTTTCATTCAAACCACCACATAAACATACACTGATGTAAATTACAAAAAAAAAATTATTTTATAACAATTCTTTGGCATATGTGTAATTTTAGCATTCATTGAAGATTTGCATACTAATGAGGTGGATGAGCTTATTTATTTTCACATTAAAAAAAATTGAAGGACATCTTCAACCTTTCTCAGAGTTGACCAATATTCTGATTTTATAATTGTCAATGCTGAGACTATTGCCTAGATAAATACATAGTACAAAAGTGTCAAAAGTATGTTTAGAGACTGGGATGGTTTGAATAAGAATGGCCTCCACAAGCTCATATATTTAAATACTTGGTTCCCAGTTGGTAGAACTGTTTGGGAAGGATCGAGAGGTGTGACCTTGTTGGAGGAGGTGTGACTATTGGGAGCCAGACAGTCCCAAGACTTTCTCAGAGGCCCTGATGAACGGACAAAGGGAACATTAGTTCTGTGTCCTTGTCCGGGAGCAGACTTGGCAAGATCTATTCTGGGGCTGAGGCCTGGACCTTGAAGAAGTTAAGGTTTCAGTTCCTAGGGACTCGCTTCACGCCCAGCTAGCTCAGTCGGTAGAGCATGAGACTCTTAGTTTCAGGGTCATGGGTCCATGCCCCACGTTGGGTGCCACTTATTATGATCAATCCACGTGAGTCTATTAAATGGGTAACAGAATTTATTAAGATATAAATTGAGGACATACACTCAGGATTACAGAATGGCGTAGACAGCTGAAGTTGTCCTCTGATCTGACCAGGAGCAAATCCACCTCGAAGGCAGGAGCAGGGAGAAGGGGCATGTGACCCTTCTCTAACTCCTTATAAGAGGTCACATGCAACGGTATAGTCCAAGGTCGTGGGCGGAGCAAATACCGCTACAGCTGTGGAGTGCTGAGGCAGCTGTGCAAAGTATCCTTTCTTCTCTTTGCCGATGTTGTCTGATTCAGCTCTTTGCTGACCTTGGCCCATTCTCCCCCTACAAATAGTATATTAGGATGCTACACTTCTTAATAAGCGTGCTTGGCACAAGACATCAGCTTATGCAAGACCTCCCAGTCCTGGTTATCTGCCAGCTGTATTTCTCATCCTCTGTCCACCCACTCAACACCTTGCCATTCAGAACCCTTGTTCCAGTGGGTTTGGGCATGTCACTGGGGGTGGGTTTTGAGGTTTCAAAAACTCATGTCATATCGGAGACTGGGGGGGGTCTGGCCCCTCGATAGTCCCCTCCCAGGGTCCGGGAAGAATCTACAGCCAGCTGATAATTTAATCTTTGAGGATAAGAAATGGATCTACGCCGGGTGGTGGTGGCACACGCCTTTAATCCCAGCACTCGGAGGCAGAGCCAGGCGGATCTCTGTGAGTTCGAGGCCAGCCCGGGCTACCAAGTGAGTTCCAGGAAAGGTGCAAAGCTACACAGAGAAACCCTGTTTCGAAAAACAACAACAAAAAA
>CABHPH010148743.1:0-16648 GCA_902168325.1 Peromyscus nudipes | reverse complement strand
CCACAGACATTTAGCTCCTGCACCACTTCTGGCCAAGAGGCCTACTAGAAGTCCTCATTCTATGCCCTGCTCTGTACCAGAAGTCTTTGCTAAGCCTAAAGAAAGGTAGAAATCACTGCCTCCCTAAGACCGCAAATGTTTTACCAAATAAAACTCTGTATCTGGGAGAGGAGCAGCTAT
Source organism: Peromyscus nudipes (assembly GCA_902168325.1). NCBI lineage: Eukaryota > Metazoa > Chordata > Mammalia > Rodentia > Cricetidae > Peromyscus > Peromyscus nudipes. The sequence continues at coordinate 16,468 of CABHPH010148743.1, read as the reverse complement.
CCTGAAGAAAGTTGAGGAGGAACCAGCTACCAGATGGCTTGATTTGCCTTTTCTGCTTCTACTGAATAATGCATCATCTCCCACCAGTTTGTGTTGGCTTAACATATATGTAACTCACATGCATACATGGAATTGGATACAAACACAATGTATCACGGGCTTGCACAGGGCTAAGTGTCCTCAGGCAACTTGTTTTTTAACCTAATTTTGCTCCAAACACTGCGGTGCCTAACAGTAGCTCAAACTGCTTTTCAGTTTCTCTTAGATCAGGTGCCTCTTCACTCTTTCTTTTCCAAGTTTTTTGTCTTTTACTCTCATTTAGTTAGTCTTCAAGCTGAAATTTTTTTAACTATTTGGCCATATTCCAAATAACATATCTGTGTCAAATGTATAAATAGACTTTGCAGGAAGATTTTCTTGAGGAAAAAAAATGCAAATTAAAAAAAAAAAACCAGAAAAGAAAGAAACTGTTTGAAAGACTCCTGGAAGAAAATGATCATTTTCTTTCTAACAAACCCTGTTATGGGCTATTTCTCCATCACAAAACTCCTTTCCTCATTATGTTAAGAGGAAGTAGAAAGTTTTCGTCTGGTCTGAAGAATGGTACCCCCTCAAAACTTCTACTGAAACTTAGTCATCAATTCAACAGAACTAAGAGAGTGGCCTTGGGGGTAGGGGGGTTGACAAAGGATGATTTGGTATGATTACTTTTACAGACAGGCTCAAAGTTGAATGGGCGATGCTATGGCTCCGGCCGTAGGAAGACACAGTGTTCCTTAGTCCCTTCAAAGAGATGCCTATCTTACTGAGGCCTCCATCTTAGACTTCCCAGTTTCCAGATCTGTGGGACATGTTTCTGTTTATCAATGACCTAATCTATGGCATTTTGTTATAGCAGCACAAATTATCGGTAAAAGCTCCATGAGAAAGGAACTCCTCTACATCAATAAAAGGAAACATGCCATGGGCACTATTGACACCATTTAACCAAGGTTGGGAGTGTAGCTCAGAGGTAGAACACATGCTTTGCCACAGGCAAGGTATGGGGTTTGATTCCTGGTGGGAAAGGAAAGGGAAATGGGGAATGGAGAGAAGTTTTCTAACGTTTAACCATTATTGCTGGGAATATATATTTTTTTAAATCATAGATAGCTCAGTATGAATATACAAGATGTTCACTACAGTATTGTTTAAGTAAAAATAACTCAAATCTATAACAATCAGAGGTAAATTAGGATTTATTTATATGACAAGTTATCCAGCTGGTGAAAGACAATGTGATCATGACCTATAAACAACAGATAAAATGCTCCTTACAGTAAGGGGAAAACAGTAAGATTTAAAATGTTCTATCCAAAGGCTAGAGAAGTTGGCTTAGTGGTTGATGCATGTACTGCTCTCCCAGAGAACCCGAGTTCATTTTTCAGCACCCAAGTTAGGTAGCTTAGAACAACCTGTATGTAATTCCAGCTCTGGGGACCTAACTTCCTCTTCTAGCCTCTGTGGACACCTGCACATACCCACTCAAGGACATATAACTAAAAATAAAAATTTTAAAATATCCTATCCAATGTGATTGAAATGCAATATATAAAAATACATATGATTCATATATACCAGAGATACACATGCTGGCAAATAGGGTAGTTAAGATCATAGGCCTTGAGAACAAGCCAAGCTGATTCAAATCCCAGCTCAGCCACTTCCCAGCTGTGTACCCTTGAGTGAGACAGTTCATCTCTGTGCCTCAGAAAGTCACTTGGAAGACAGGGACACCAGTACCTACCTTAAAGAGTTAAATGTTAATTAACACATTACTAATGACAAGATCTATGCATGGTGATGGAGCACTAGGTCTGGCACACTGCAAAGCTGGTGCCACAGTCCCCATTAACCCCTACGATGAGTGCAAAGGCAGGGGCCAGAATGCTAACAGGGATAACCTGGGGGAGGAATTCCAGGTCAGTTTCCTTTCTCCTCTGCCCTGGTAGTCTTTCTCTAAATCTCCCATAGTCTGCATAATATAGTCAGAGAGAAAATGCATCCTAAAAGAAACATCTGGTGACTTCTAGCATTGGCCACTCTTGAGGGTCGATAATGTAGGGAGAACAGTGTCAGCCAGAACATCCAGTGATGTCTTTCACTCCTTTTTATTTATTTATTTTTTGAGAGGGGTGGTTTGTGTTTTTTGCTTCTGTTTTAACTGTGTGTGTATATGTGTGTGTGTGTGTGTGTGTGCGTGTGTGTGTGTGTGTGTGTGCGCGCGCGCGCACGCGCACACACACAATGTATTTGTACATGCTCATGGCACAGTGTGTGTGTGGAAACCAAGAGACAACTTGTAAGCGTCTGCTCTCTCCTCCCACTATAAGGGTTCTAGGTGGTGAAGACTCAGGTCACCACACTTGCCAGCAAGTGCCTCTACCAACTGAGGAATTTCCCTTGCACTGGTTTTGTGTTCTTGAGATGGGGTCTCATATAATTCGAGCTAGCCTAGACCTCACTATGTAGCTAACTTGAACTTCTGATCTTCCTGCCTCAGTCTCCCAACTGCTGGTATTAGAGGCATGTGGTGCAACACCTGGATCTTTCATCCCATTTCTACACTGCCTCAATTCCCAGGGACATTCACTGCCCTCTTCTAGAAGAAGCCTGGCTTGTTGTGGAATATTAGTTTAAGATGTGTTACATTCATTTATGCTGTGGAATTTCTGTTTAATGATGCAAAGATGTGTTGCATTCTTTTATGTTGCAATCGTTTAACTCTGTAAAGCTTTGTTACTTTGCCTGCCTAAAACACCTGATTGGTCTAATAAAGAGTTGAACAGCCAACAGCTAGGCAAAAGAGAGAAATAGGCATGGCAGCCTGTAGATTTTAGTTTATTGGTACAAATTTAAAGTTTATTTCGTTATACTTTATGAGCTGCCAGGCACAGAGAATAAGTAGGAGGAGAAATCTAGGCTTGAGAAAGATAGTGAGGAGCTAGAAAAGAAGGAAGAGGAGGATGCCAGGGGCTAGCCACACAACCAGCCACAGAGCAAGAAGGGAAGAAAGTCATACAGAATTAAGAAAGGTAAAAAGCCCAGAGGCAAAATGCAGTTAAAGAGAAATGGGATAATTTAAGTTAGGAAAGCTGGCTAGAAACAAGCCAAGCTAAGGCCAGGCATTCAAAAGTAAGAATAAGTCTCCATGTATTTATTTAGGAGGTGGGTGGCAGGCCCCCAAAGAGTTAAAAAACAAAAACAAAAAAAAACCAAAAAACAAACAAACAAACAAAAAAACTACATTGGCTACTCACGGGCGCAGTTCCTTGGAAGCCATCCTCCCCGGTGTTGGTCACAGGAAACTCGCCCTGCCAAATGTTGGCATAGTGCTGGCCTTTGGGCTTCAGCTTGTTACCCCAGGGGAAAAGCCTAGCAGGAGAGACACAGGCATCAGCTTCTGGACTGCAGTCAAGAGAAAGGACGCAACAGAAGAGAACAAACAATGCACATGTGTTCTGATGAACTTTTCCTTTAGAAGACATACTCACACATACAGCTTCTAGTCAGAGTTTTCAACATTTCCTTATAACAACTCACAGCAAGTACACAACAACCGCAGTCTCTCCTCACTAGTGGAAGGGCCTGAGATAAATGACATGACTGAAAGAAGCCTTCTAGAAATCTGAGAAACAGGCATCATTCTGGACTTATATGGTAGCATGAGCAGGCACAGCACACCACACTTAAAAAAAAAAAATCTTGTCTATTTTAAGGAGCTTTTCCTAGAAGATGTGACCCACACATGAGTTTTCTGTCTTATGGCTGTAGAAGCAGAGAAATACCACTGCTTCAGAAGACAGTTAAAATAAGAAAATAATAAAAGCAGGGCAGCCTGCCAAGCGGCTCTGAAGAGGGCTACACAAGAGGGATGGATGCCTAGAACTACTCTGGGGCTGCAGAGAGCCCATTTGGCCCCATACCTGGCTTTAGGGACTGTAAAGAGTTGTTGACTCACTCACTAGTGTCACCAAAGGGCCTCACAAGGAAGACGAAAAGCCAGCAAGAATAAGAGCTGTTATTAATCAACTTTCTGACCGCAACAAGTTCCACAGAGCTGAAGAGAAGAGGAAAGAGGAGGGGGAAGGGAAGGCAGAGGGGGTGGAAGAGAATGTCAGCATACTGCTGGACAATACAAGGTCTTCTGGTGTGAGTACCTGTTGTGCAGGCCTCCTCTACAGCTGTACTCCCACTCTGCCTCCGTGGGCAACCTCTTCCCTGCCCACGTGCAATAGGCCATCGCGTCATTCCAGGAGACATGGAGAACCGGGTGATTTGGCCTAAGGAGGAGCAAGCACAGTTAAAAGAGACATGGACCTGAACAGAAAACAGGAACTAGATTCAGAAAGTGATCATAGTCCCCCTCCCTCCATCTGGTCATGACTTCAAAGCCTAGCCATGACACATCTGTACTATCCACTGCTGACTTTTGAAGTCTTAGACTCCCTAATGGGTCACAGCTCATCTTGAAACTGCACTCAAGCATTTCTCAACTCTGCAGCCTTGGATGCTCACAGATTCCACGGTAATGGTGGACACAGGGAAGCTCCGCCCCACTGGTTTAGCACTGAAAGTGCCATCTGAAGATGCTTCTGGCTCCCTTAGCATTCTGCAGAACAGTTAGGGGCATCTTAGCGTCTCCAGTGACTGTCACAATAGGGCCCACAGAGACTCAGCTCCATAGGCTGTACACACCTCAGCGCTCCATGAGAACTGGGCCAGAACTTTGTTGGATGTAGTTTTGGCATCCACTCCCTTGCTCAAGTGTGGGTTGCTAACAGACATTCTATGTGACAAACTCTTACCTCAGCCTGTTTCCAGACAACTGACTTTAAACTTTGCATCTTTCTGCTATCCTACTAAGTAAGGATCAACCAGCACAATTAGCCTAACTCTAACAGAGTGGTTCTCAACCTGTGGGTCACAACCCCCCTGAGAGTCAAACAACCCTTTCACAGGGGTCACACATCAGATAATTGGCATATCAGATATCTGGCATATCAGATATTATATTTAAATTCATAACAGTAACAAAATTACAATTATGAAGTAGCAATGAAAATAGTTTTATGGTTGGGGGTCATTGAAACATAAAGACTGTATATAGGGTCACAGCATGAGTAAGGTTGAGAACCACTGTTCTAGCAGATCCAAAGTCAGCCTTTCCTGAGAGGATAGGGTGAAGGCAATGGAACTGAAATCACCGGTCACTTTTTTTAAGTGAACTAGACTGGCCCATTCCACTCCTCATGGGTATCTGAATTCCTACCAGGACATTCATTAATTTTCTCAACAAATGTTCCTAAGTAGCTCAGCATCTAGTATATAAATTTGAAAATACATTCCAGTATGGGGGTATAGCCCAATCGTAGAACTCAAGGCCTTGGGCTCAATTCTCAGCACCACAAACTGAAAATGCACCCTCCTTCAGGTTTTCTTCTTCTATTAGCTTGATGATCAACTTTGGATTTAGGAAAGAAGATACGAATTGGGAGCTAAGAAGTCCAGTTCTCCCCAGGTCCCCAAGGATCCTACAACTTTCTACCTCAGTGTCTATTTCTAGAGGAAGCCAGCTCAGACTGTGAAAAGTTTGCTATCTGTCAAGGGGTTGTCTCTGAAGTTGAACTTCATATACTCCCCACCTCTTTCCTTATTATAAGGGCAATAACCCGGAATGTGGTTGAAAATGAAGGCTTAAAACGCCATCTGAAGAATGGGGTTAGGAGAGCATGGTTCCCGGACTGTTGGAAAGTTGAGACATAATCGAAACCCCTCTTCATCTCCAGGGTTTAACATGTGTTTCTATTTTTGCTTAAGATAATTACCTCCTTGTCACCCTAGAGACCTGCTGACCGACTTGCCACTCTAGTTTTTTTTTTTTTTTTTTTTTTAAGTCAGATTGTGGCTTCTAAGTATGTCATTGCTGGACTAAAGAGCACATGGATCCTATACCCAAGGCCACCCGGCAGGACACAACTACTTATCCATAAGACAGTTCTTCTCCCACATAAAGACTCATTCATGGATAGACTGTTTTGAGTAAACATGTCATGAGATTTGTGATGGCCTGTACAAAGGGAAGAAATCTGTGAGGAAGCACTCTGTCAAGACAAATGAAGCAAGAAAGAGGTCATTTATTCAAAACCTTCTGTAACTAGACACAGTGGCTAGGTCTTTACATACATTATTTCCTACCAACCACTTTCCTCCCCAGGAGTGGTTGGCCACTCTTACCATTCACTTTACGTATGAAGATAGCTGCTGAGTTCTGCAAGAGCACAAGAATTTTTTTTTAAAATAAACCACATCAACTGGGCATGACCAGACTCACCTGTGCAGAATACTGGAGTCTGGGCCCTCTGGGTGCCTCCAGTTAGCGCCTTTGACAGGTAACCACCATGGAGCAGCTGCAACCTCAAAGCAACCGAGAACAGGCCCTGTCAGCTACCATAACTCCAGAAAAACACTGAACTCACATACATAGCCTAAAAATCTCACTTAAAGTCATGATGTCTATTTGGGTTCAAAAACATAGCCTTTACAGAATATCAGGACAATAATCTTACATGTAAATACATCTGTAAACAAAAAAACTATTAATTCATACCATAAGGCACAAGTGACTCCACAGATGTATGTGTATGTTAAGTGTTGCACAGCTCCAGGAATTTAAGGCTGCCCTGCCCAATAATTCTCTATAATCTGTGACAAGTGGGAGATAGGAAGCATGGTGCATCTCCCTCTTAAAAGATGGGGAGGTTCTGGGCCACCACCTGGGGCTATGTTGGTGTCCGAAGGCCACACTGCCACTGGAGCCATACCAATCAGAGCGGTCTGGCCAAGGCAACATCCAAGCCTGGGAAGCTGATGAGGACCATGTCTAGGTCCATGGTCCTACCACAGCTAGGGTCTATGTTGATGTCTGCAGTCCATGGTGCCACCAAAGGCCACATGGATGCCCAGAGTCTAGGCCATGACTTGTGGCCATGTTAGCTGGGACCATGGTGTTACCTGGGCCAGGGCTGCTGCCAAGGACCATGTCTGGGTCTGTGTTGACGTCTGTGGCTCCTAATACCATTGAAGGCAATGCCAATGCCAGGAGTCTGGGCCACCATCTGGGGTCATGTTGGTATCTGAGGGCCTTGCTGCCACCATGGCCATGCCAATCTGAGTGGTCTGTGCTGCCACCTGGGGCCATGGTGACATCCAAGCCCGGGCAGCTGATAAGGACCATGTCTGGGTTTCTGGTCCTACCATAGCCAGGTTCTATGTTGATGTCCATGGCCCATGGCACCACCAAAGGCCACACAGATACCTAGGATCTGAGCCACAACCTGTGGCCATGTTGCAGCCAGGACCACACCAATCTGAGTGGCCCCTGCTGCCACCTGGGGCCATGGGTGACATTATGGGGCTGGGTTTGGGGCTACTGCTATGGGCCATGTCTAGGTCCATGGCCCAACAGCAGCCAGGGTCTGGGCTGATGTCCATAGCTCATGTTACCACAGGGAGTCATAGGAACCATGTGTGTTGAAATCCGAGGGCCTTGCTGAGCCAGCCCTGTCCCTCACTGGCCCTACTCCTCACCACAGGCATGGGAGAGCTGGCCCTAATGGCATGGGCCTAGGAGAACTAGCTGTGCCCCTCACCTGAGGGGGCAGTCCCATTGGCCCAGACTGACCAGCTCAGCTACCACCCAGACCCACATCCTAGGTCTTGGGCTGACCTACCCTAACAACTGTCCTATCTATGACCTGCTGGAGTGCACAAAGGGACTGGTCCTGCAGAAGGATAGCCTTGGGATCTCCATGTCTCAGGGAAGGATACCCGAGAGAGTTTCAGTGAGGGCTCAGTGGTGTGCCAGAGGCCTTGAACCAGACTAATGACTCATTGCAATGAACATTTTGCAGGTGATGCTGATTGGACAAAAGGGTAGTCTGAGTGACATACTGCAACTCCCAATGCCACTAGAATGAATGAAGAGGTGCTGGAAAGATGGAGGAATGAGGTGGGTTTTTGTTTTGTTTTTAGTTAACTTTGGAGGAGGCATGCTACAGGGGTGCAGGGCAGATATGGAAGGACTGAGAGGTGAGTGGGATTGCGGTGCATGATGTGAATTTCCAAAGAGTCAATAAAGATATCTATATATACATCTATATATCTGTGTGTGTGTGTGTGTGTGTGTGTGTGTGTATAGAAAGATGGGGAAAGAGTTAATCTTCACATTAAACATGAGGTTGAAGGTAATTCAAAATGACAAAGATCAAATGGAAACACACAGGGAAAAACAATGAACTATGTTTAAAAGATCATGGTTCAACCTGTAGCCCGACATCAGCTGGGTAAGTTCATGATGATTCTGTGAAACGGGATCAAGATCCAGCCTCAACTAACACAGACAGCAGAGGAGGCCAAATCAGGTAAAATTGCAAAGCACTGAGGAAATCATTACTAGAACCTTAACAACCTTATTAGTATTCTATTAATCATGTTCACCAGAGTAATGAAAGTGAGGAGGGGTCCCCACTGAGTGACTAGTTAGGACCTAAAGCTTTGATGCCAATCAAAATTAGCTTTGAATTATGGCTCTGCTATTTACAGTATTTAACCTCTCCAGGCCTGCTTGCTTATTTGTAAATAGAGTCAGCATCTCTTTTAGAGTTAAGAATTATATCAAAATGGGCTTAAGGCTCTGTGTTTAGCAACTTAGGGTAATGAGTGAGCAAGCAGTGGGGAAAGGGATCTAGTCTAACTGGGCATGGCCCTATGACAAGCAGTTACAAGGAGAGCCATATAAATCAATCATTACTGCTAACAGTGAAGACCAGAAACTTAAGAATGATTCTTCTAACAAACTAGAGCATAAGGATTATGAAACAAAATACACACACAAGCACTAGGATAAGGAGCAAAAAATCACCCACATGTTAATTACTAGTCTTACTATTATTTATTCATGTTAATGCATGTTACAAAATCATCTTAAATCATCTTCCATAGAGCACATATTCCAATTAGTAAAAACCTACTCTCCAGTCTGTGCCTCATCCACCCATCAGATCACCTCTTCAGAACACTCACAGGCTGTGGGAAGTGCCCAAGGGCTATAAAGTCAAGGAACAGCATGTGTCATATGGAAATATTCTCAAGAAGAGTATGTAATGGCATTCTTTTATCACAAGCTTGCTTCGAGAACCATAACATAAGCCAGCCTGTTCTTTGCAGCAAGATGCACCATGGATGTGATAAACAGGAGGATGATCTCCAAACCAGACAAAGCCTCAGCACAGGTAAGGACACTAATGGCATGCCGGCCTGTGAGACCGACCGTGGTCACCACTGTGATCAGTCAGATGCAGAGTCAAAATCTCCAAATGACACAAGAAACTGAAGTCACCCCACAATAATTATGAAATCAGGTGTGGCCTTGTTCATCCTGGCCAACTTGTTCTGGATGAGCCAAGATATTTTCTGACTAAACTCATGGCACACTCCACCCAATTTCATGGATACCTTCTTCTTGCAAATGTCAGTATTTTTTTAAGATCTTTAAAATACATTTTTATATGTATGTTTTAAAAAAATCACATCATGCACCCCAATCACACCTACCTCCCAGTCCTCCTGGGTCTGACCCATTCCCCACCCCTCTGGCCTCCCCCCCACAAGAAGAAGAAGAGGAGGAGGAGGAGGAGGAGGAGGAGGAGGAGGAGGAGAAGAAGAAGAAACAAGTTCAATTTGTGTTGCCCACACAACCACTAGAGCATGGTCAAACTCCCAGTGGCCAGTCCCTGAAAGAAAACTGAGTCCTTCCTCACCCCTACCTACCTCTCCATTTATTATGGAGAGCTACACTTCAGCATCCTTATCACAATTTTTAAAAGTTCTCTTCAATGGCTTCCTGTCTAGGCTGTTACTTTTTGGAGGTGGGGGTGGGGGGATGTTGTCACAGAAACCTTCTATGTTTCTCTTCCTCAACTGTGAGTCTGCAGTCATCCATACCCCTGCAAAAGCAGCATCCTTGCCCTTTACAGTCAGCAGGTATTGCACAAATCTTATAATAAAAACCCAGAGCCAGATACTGAGGTAAATGCTGAAAGATCAGAGGAAACAAGCCACAGCCACTTCTCACCCCATCAACTCCTCAGCCAAAAGGGGAAGAGTCTATCTTCACAAATCCTCAGACTGAATGCCCCTGAGTCCTCAGCCGAAAGGGTGCCGAATTCACGTCTCCTTCTACCTTAAATTCCTTTCTCTATCCAGCCATATCACTTCCTGTCTCAACCTTCCTAGTGCTGAGATTAAAGGTATGTGACTCCCAAGTACTGGGATTAAAAAATGTGTGCCACCACTGCCTGACTCTGTTTCTCTTTTAGACTGAATTAATTTCCTGTAGTCTAGGGTGGCTTTGAACTCCAGACGGATCTCTGCCTCCGAGTTCTAGGATTAAAGGTGTGTGCCATCATTGCCTGGCCTCTAAATTTAATCTAGTGGCTGGCTCAGTCCTGTGATCTGTAGGCAAATTTTATTTGTTAGAGTACAAACAAAATATCACCACAAGCAGAAGCATGGATCATGGGCTTCCACATAGTTTCTGGTGGCAGTGTGGACCATGAACATCAATACAAGCCCTGCCTGCATTAGGACCACGGACCCAGACATGGCCCTCAGTGGCAGCATGGGCCAAGGACATCAACATAGCTTCAGGTGTCAGCCAAGACCATGTATCATGGCCTTTGGTAGTAACATGAGCCACAGACATCATCAACATGTCAATTTTTTTTTAATGTGTATGAGTGTTTTCCTGCATGTATGTCCATACACCATGTGTGTGTCTGGTACCTGAGGAGGCCAGAAGTGAGCATCATATCCCTGAGACTGATGTTACAGATAGTTGTGAGCCTCCATGTGGGTGCTAGGAATCAAACGTGGGGCCTCTGGAAGAGAAACCAGTACTCTTAAACACTAAGCCATCTCTTCAGTCCCAAATGTTAGGGTTACTGATTCAATGTTTCAAAAAATTTGTCCTTGAACTTCTGGCTCTGCCTTGAAAATAAATGCTATTTTATCACATTTAGGAGCCTTTATGAAATAAAAACAACTTTTATGAAGAAACACACTTGGGGAGTTATCCAGGATTATATGCAAATGATCCTACCCTTAGCACTGTTCTTTACTGGGTGTTTTGTTTACTGAGTAAGAGCAGCAATGTGGAAAGGCTGGCATAAAAACATAAAAACCACCTCATCCTAAGACAAGAAAGTCTCAGTTGGATGTGGTTGTCCACCTACACATTCTCTGCTCAACCAAGACAACCTGAAGTTTCAGCACTGCTTTATATTCGAGGGAAAGGACTTTAAACATGACCTATTTCTACTCAGCCATCTCCATAGCAACTGCCTTGGGTTTAAGTTGAAACAGCTGTACCAGCCTGCCAGTGGCCAATGGCAATGTAAACAGAATCCATGTGAGTCTCATGCCCCCTCGAGAAATGGACTTCAGAAAGCAAAGACATGGTTTCCCACCTCTCCCGTGGGACATAGCCAGAACTGTAGTAAGAACTTGAAAAGGGGGGGAGGGGGAAACAGCAAAAGTGTCTTTCTTCTTGCCAGAGGTGGTAAATTATGCTTCTTATACACACAGCACAGCCCAGAATAAAACCCACACAGAAAAAGATGGAATACTGTGTAATTATGCATATTCAAGTCTAAAGATGTCAAGTTCACAATTTTACAACTTCTCTCTCAAAAATTAAATGCATTTAGACAAGCAGATTAAAAAGACAGAGGTTTCTTGAGATGTAGTATAAACATGACAGCTATCCTTACAAAAACAGCCAGGGAGAATTTTTCAACTGGCACCAGCGAACAATGAGAAATTGCAGCTCTATTCAAATTCACAAAGTATAAATAAAACTGAAGGAGAATCTAACAACTAGAAGAATCAAATGGAAGAGAGATCATGGTGACTGAAATGTCTCTAGATTCAGCAACATGTACAAATTCATCAGAACAGGCTCTAGTAATGGGTGGAAACAAAATCATCATCACAACAGAAAGGTAGTCAGGTCAGATGGATGACTTCTAATTAAATCCTGAGTACCTTGATGACTTAATAGGCTGAATGCAAGAGAACAATGCTTGCTTTTTCAAACAGGACACAAATATTTTTGAAAGGTAGGTGAAACTAAAAAAATTTTCAAGATGTTTTACTTCAGTTCTTAGTGAAACGTCCTGTCCTAGAACATTATACTCACAATTAGCATTCACAACATTTCAGGTCTTCCCAGAAGACTGGAAACACTTGCAGGGTTGGACATTCTAGACAATCAGTAAGAATGGCTCAAGGGATGCATGCATCCAATGAAAGCTGAAACTTGATCAATTTTACTCATTTTCAGTTGAAACATAGATAGACGTAGGGAATGGTACTGATTTGGGTATTTTCTTAAAAGGAATAAGAAATAAGACATACTGTTAAGAAAAAAAAACTAACTTTGACAGAGGGTGCAACAGGTGACAGTAGGTCCCATCTTTACATAATGTGACAGTACTCAGCAAAATCCTATATCACATTACACATACAGCAAGTAGATTTAATCACTTACTGTATGCCTACATATGGTAGTCTGAATGAGAATGACCCCACAGGCATATATATTTGAATGCCTGCTCCCCAGTTGGTGGAACTATTTAGGAAGAATTGGGCGGTGTGGCCTGTGAGGAAGTGTGTCACTGGGGGTGGGCTTTGAGGTTTCAAAAGTCAACGCCATTCACAGTTAGAGTTCCCCTCCCCCCCAACTCATTCTCTCGATGTCTGCCTCCTACTTGCAAATGACAAGCTCTCAGCTACTGTTCCAGTGCCCTGCCTGCCTGCCAGCTGCCATGCTCCCTACCATGATGATCATGAATTCACCCTCTGAAACTATAAGCCCCAATAAACTCTTTCTTCTTTAAGTAGCATCAGTCATTGGGTCTTACCACAGCAATAGACAAGTAATTAAGACACCGTATGGCCATAACACAGAAATTAATTCTATGTGGAGGGCTGTGGGTGCAGCTCCATGGTAAAGAACTTGTATAGTGTGTATATAACTCTGGTTTCAAACATCAACTCTGGAAAATAATCATCTTCAGAAAAGATGCTTGAAGGATATTTTGAAAATTCTATCCACTGAAATATTATCTCTCTCACTCTTGTAATTGCTTTTGTTCTTTCACAGTGCTGAGATCAAATCCAGGGACATAATGCACTACCACTGAGCTATATCTTCAACTCATTTTTTTTTTAGACAGGGCCTTGCTATATAGCTCAGGCTGGCCTTGAACTTGTGAATCTTCCTCTGCCTCCTGAATGCTGGGATTACAGGTGTGCAACAGCCTATTGTAATTTCTTATTTGTACATACTGATTTCTCTCTTTTTTTTCTGAGATAGGGTTTCTCTTTGTAGCCTTGGCTGTCCTGGAACTCACTCTGTAGACCAGGTTGGTCTCAAACTCAGAGATCCACTTGCCTCTGCCTCCCAAATGTTGGGATTAAAGGCGTGCACCACCACCACCTGGTACATATGGATTTCTTAAAGCTGGGTAGCCCTGGGCATGAGTAATCTACTGTATGTAATTTACCTTGTTTCTATAAGGGGGTTGATGACATAAAGACCAACATTCAATTGGGGAAATGAAAGCCAGACTCATTCTTTTCCTTGATCCAAGTTGAACCTTAACAAACCCATGTCAGGGCTGGAGATGGCACAAAAGGACCCAGGTTCAATTCCCAGCACACACATGGCAGTTCATAACTGCCTGTAACTACAGTTTCAGGGGATCTAACACCTTCACACATACATACATGCAGGCAAAACACAAATGCACATGAAATAAAAATAAACAAATTATTTTTAAAAAATATCTATGCCTTGAAAGTAAATGGAAGTGCATGTTAAACAGGAATGTGTGACCCCAGCTTACCTCATGCACCCTCATACTGATCAGGTGTCTTGGAACAGGTTGGAGGAAAGCAACTGTGCCCTGTTATCCTATTATATTAAGTTCTTCCCTTCCAAGGTTATCACAGTTTACTTCCTGAGCCCGCGCCACACACTGACTCCTAAGACAAGCAAACAACTGTTCTTTTCAATAAAAGCACAAACGACAGAAGCACTTTATCTTATCCAGTCATCCAGCCCTAGACTCCCCTTTCCAAATAACTGCAGCTCTAAACTCACTTCAAACCTTAAGGACCGGGCCAGCGTCTCTCATTAAGGAAGAGCTGCCTTTGCAGCCAGAGAGATAGTTCATACTAAGTCTGAACCCTGCTCTTTCAAAAACTAAGTGCTCCAACACAATACATGAATGATAAGCTTTCATTCTGCCAGATATGTGTTAAGTACTTATTAAGTGACAGTCACTGAACTAGGAATACAGTAGTAAATACACAATGCAAAGCCAGGCATGGTGGTGCACACCTTTAACCCCAACACTCAGAAGGCAGAGCCAGGCAGATCTCTGAGTTTGAAGCTAGCCTGGCCTACAGAGTGAGTTCCAGGAGAGTCGGGGATATACAGAGAGACCCTATCTCCAAAAAGGAGAAAACAAAACAAACAAAAGAAAAACCACAAGGCATTTGACCCACCTTAAAATGAAATCTAGCAAAGGGAAACAATCATGAAATACCTACACAAACAATCATGATGATAAGTGAGGTGAACAGTTGTTGTGCAATATTATTTTCAGGTGTGTTACATTTGTTTCTGCTGTTTTAATGATGCAAAGATGTGTTGCATTCTTTTATGTTGCATTTGTTTAACTCTGTAAAGCTGTGTTACTTTGCCTATCTAAAACACCTTCTAATGAAGAGCTGAATGGCCAATAGCAAGGCAGGAGAAAGGATAAGTGGGGCTGGCAATAAATAGGAGAAGTCTGGGAAGAAAGGACCAAGGAATGAGAGAAGGCGCCAAAGAAGGGGCCAGCCACCCAGCTACACAGTCAGACACGGAATAAGAAGGTAAGAAAAGATATACAGAAATATAGAAAGGTAAAAGCCCAGAGGCAAAAGATAGATAGGATAATTTAACTTAAGAAAAGCTGGCTAGAAATAAACCAAGCTAAGGCCGGGCATTCATAAGTAAGAATAAGATTTCATGTGTGATTTTCTTTTGGGGGGTGAGGAGCTGGGTGGTCGGCTGCCAAAAGAGCAAAGAGGAAAGAGTAAAAACAACCAACTACAAGCAGTACAGAGGACGGGCACAAGAAGTCACAAGAACACCTAACAGACAGGGAGCATGTCAGCTTGGAATGTGGATGAGACAGGATGGTGTCCAGTGAAAACCTCCCAGAGGGAGCACAGCCGAGAGCTGACCACAGAGCTGAAGGTGGGCAGTCAAAGCAGGTGGGCACAGCAGCCCCTCGCCAAGTGCACTGCCTGAGTTGTTCCCGAAATCAGTTCCACTCAACCTACAGGGGTCCCCTGAAACATTCTCTCACCCAGACTTTCCAGGATCAACAACTGTGGGAAATTCCTTGAATAACTGACAGGCATTGCTGGAAAAGCACAGAAGACAATCTGAGAAAAGCAGCCAGAACTGGAAGGAACTGTGTCCACTACAGCGACCTGTGAGTGTGAGCAACCCACAATGAGAGTGTGGAAGGACTGGAACGCCTACCCCACAAACTTGACACTGACACACCACGGTGCCCTTCCAGCACAGAATCTCTAAGGAGAACTCCTACAGGGCAAAAATCACCTGACCAAACCAAAATGACAAGAGGGAGGAAGGTCAAGAAGGATATGTTACTATAAGAAATAAAGAGATGAAGAAACAGGACAGAAATAAATGCAGCCTGGAAGACGTGTACATCCTTTCCTAACAAAATACTGGATGATTCTAACAAAATACTGGATGCTGGGTAATGCCTAAAGAAAACTAGTTTGGATTGGGAGTGTAGTTCAGCGTCCACGGTGTAGAAAGCTCACTCCCCATAGTCACAAAGGAGAAAGGGATGTTTACATAGTGACGATTCCATTCATGCATGTACTCACAGAGGCCAGAGGCCAGGGACTTTCCCACTTGCTTAACATCTTCTTTCAGATCAAGTTTCTCACTGGCTTACCAACTTAGCCAGACTGGCTGGCCAGCAAGCCCAAGAATCCTTTTGCCGTTTCCCCAGTTCTGGAATTACAGGCATGTACTCTTGAAGCCAGCTTCTTCACACAGGGTCTGGGGACAGAACTCAGGTCTTTGTGCTCACAGGCAAACATTTTACCAACTGGGCCATCTCTCCAGCCCAGACTTGCTCCTTTATAACAACTCTTAGAAGAAGAGCATCATTCCCTTTGGTAGGCAGCATCCACAGGGACCTAATTACCTCCTAATTTTAAAGGTTAAAGTTTATCCTAATAGTCTACTTAAATTCTACCACTTCTCCAC
>CABHPH010148741.1:0-11384 GCA_902168325.1 Peromyscus nudipes | reverse complement strand
GTTTGGATGTAATACTCTGTTGCTTGTACATTTTGTTCAGCTGTTCATTAGTTCATGAATATTTGGGGTATGTCCACTTTTTTACTATTATGAGAAATTCTGCTAGAAATATTGGTGTTCTTGGGGCTGGAGAAATAGGTCAGCAGCTACGAGCAAGTACTGCTCTTGCAAGGGATCTGAGTTTAGTTCCCAGCACCCACATCTGGCAACTCACAACTGCCTGTAACTCCAGTTCCAAGGGATCTGATTCCTTCTGCTCTCTCTCTCTCTCTCTCTCTCTCTCTCTCTCTCTCTCTCACACACACACACACACACACACACACACACACACTACACAAAATTATAAAAAAAAATCTTTAAAAAAGAAAGACTGGAGATCTGATTTTTGGGGAGAGGGGGAGACAATATCATCTATCTATTTATTTACTTATTTATTTATTGTTTTTTTCAAGACAGGGTTTCTCTGTGTAACAATCCTGGCTGTCCTGGAACTTGCTCTGTAGACCAGGCTGGCCTTGAACTCACAGAAATCCAATTGCCTCTGCCTCCCGAATGCCAGGATTAAAGGCGTGGGCCACCTCCACCTGGCAAGACAGTACCTTTAAAAGACTTATTTTATTTGTGTTGTATACGTCTGTGTAAGTGTATGCCATGTGTTCGTGGGTGCCTGCGGATGCCAGCTGGAGTTGCAGGCAGCTGTGAGTTGCCTGACTTGGGTGCTGAAAACAACTCAAGCCCCCTAGAAGAGCAACAAGCATGCCTAGCTGGGGAACCATCTCTCTACCTGACATTACCTTTTCATTTCTCCTGAGCAGGTAGAATAAATCAAGCTGACCTTGACTTGTGACCCTCCTAACAGGGAAACTGCTCAGGCTTACAGTCACTCTGTGTTAACTTGTTTGAGGAACTTCTAGATTTCCCCCTACTCAAAGTACAGTAGTAATCATACAATTTTACACACCAACCAGCAATCTATTAGGATTCCGGTTTCTCCACATCCTTTCTAACCTTAGCTGTTGCGTGACTATTTCATTACGGCCGTCCTCAAGGGGACAGAGTGATTTCCACTGTGGTTTGAATTGCATTTCCCAGATGGTTAGTGAGAATCAAGCATCCTTTCATGTGTTTATTGTCCATTTGTCTGTTTGTCCGTGCCCTTTGGAAAATGTCTCATCGGATGTTTTGCCCATTTAAATCTAACTTGCCATCCGTTATTGAATTACAAGAGGTTTTTTTTTTTTTTTTACATATTTTAGATATAACTCACTCAGATACATGATATACAAATGTTTCCTCCTTCTTCAATTGCCTTTTCTTGTTCCTGATGGCAGCCCCCTTCAGTTTTATACAGGTCTGTTTTGTTGTTGGCAGATGATGCACTTAGTAGTTAAATACATTGAAATGACGTGTAAGTCACAGCATGAATGAAGCATGAGCAACTGAGTAACGAATTCAACTAGAAACCAGCTAACAAACAACTGTAGACATACTCAGAATACAGCTCTTGGAGGCTGGGGATCGGTACAGGTCTAATTAGGATGTGTGAGGCCCTGAGTTCCAGCCCCAGCACTCACGAGGTGGAGGCAGGCAGAACCGAAAATCACCTTCATCCTTGGCTACAAAGTGACTTCAAGGCCAGTCTGAGTTACATGAGACCCTTAAAAAAATCAAACAAAATAAATGCATCGTTCGTTTGTTTGACTCATCCTTATTTTTTTTTTTACATTTACTTATTTATTTGAGTGTGTGTGTGTGTGTGTGTGTGTGTGTGTGTGTGTGCCATAGCACATGTATGGAGGTCAGAGGACAACTTATGGGAATCATCCTCTCTACCATGAGTCTTGAAGATCAAACTCAGGTCATCAGGCTTGGAGGCACATGCCTTTACCTACTGAACCATCTCGTCATGTGTCATCCTTTGTCTTGACATTCTTGGGGACAGGGGCAAGGCAGCTGGTCTCATGGGAATATATTAAGGCCAAATATTTTGCTATTCAGCCCCAGCTGGATTAAGCTTCCAATGTCAGGGAGGTCCAGGTTTGTGGCCTCCAGCATTGAGGCTCTTCTCCTCTAAGCTGACAGTGTCAACATCCATGCGGGCCTTAGGGGCAGAACCTAACCCATTCAATGAAATTTGAGCTGCTGACCTTTCCAGGAATGGAGGCTATAATACCCAGTAGGTGGGATTGCACCCTAGTGCACAGTCACTCCTTGTCAGC
The DNA here is from genome assembly GCA_902168325.1 of Peromyscus nudipes. Classification (NCBI taxonomy): domain Eukaryota; kingdom Metazoa; phylum Chordata; class Mammalia; order Rodentia; family Cricetidae; genus Peromyscus; species Peromyscus nudipes. The sequence continues at coordinate 9,165 of CABHPH010148741.1, read as the reverse complement.
CTCAGCACTGTCAAAGGTTATCTGGACCCACGAAGCCAGCCCTGAAAACCAACGACAGCCAAACTAGATCTCCGGTCCACAGAGTCAAAGTCAACACCACAACCAAGGTTTATTTAAAAGGCTTTAAAAGGCTGTTTTAATTCAAGAGACAACAGGTGGTCTGGAATGCTATTGTGTCTGCCGTTTGTCTTTGGATGTGTGAGAGGTATCTCAGATAAAATACACTGTTAGAAGCTCTTAGAAGCACACATAGCACACAAGAGAATCATTGCTGGAACTGGCTAACATATATTCAAAAGGCTAATATCACCAAGACTCCTTGAGGCTTGCCTTTTTCCTCTGGAAGAGTCCTGCTTCTTCCAGGTATTAGCTTTTGTTATAGTCAGATGAATTCCTGCTTCATATTCCTGTGGCCTGCAGCACAGGGGGTGGAGCCAAGAGGACCATCCTTCACTACACAGTGAATTCAAGGCTAGCCTAGACTACAAAAGATCCTATCTCCCTGAGCACACGTGGAGTATTATTTAGTCGTGAAAAAGGATGGAGCACTGATGCTTCTGATCTATGTACGCTATGACCTAGATGAACCCTGAAAACATCGCACTATCCAGAAACAGCTAGACACAAAAGGGGGTGCATTGCATGATTCTGATTCTTTTTGTACAGACTATCCAGAATAGGCAAATCCATACAGACAGAAAGTAGATTTGGGGGTTTGGGGTATGGCGAGAGAAATAGGGGAGTGGTTGTTAACTAATGGACATGGAGTTTTCTTGGCAAAGATGAAAATGTTATAAATTGATGGTGGGGAAACATTGGGAGATATACTAAAAAATCATTGACCTGTACTTCATCATTATTACTATTATTATTATTGGGTGTCTTTTTTTTCTTTTTGAGACAGGGTTTCTCTGTGTAACAGCCTGGACCTCACTCTGTAGACCAGGCTGGCCTCGAACTCACAGAGATCCACCTGCTTCTGCCTCTCATGCTGGGATTAAAGGCGTGCACCACCACCACCACCTGGCTGGGTGTCCTTTCTTGAGACAGGATTTCACCATGTAGCACAGGATGGCCTCAAAGTTATGTTGTAGTACAGGCTACCATCAAACTTGTGGCAATCCTCCTGCCTCAGCCTCCTGCCTGTGAGGATTGCAGGTGTGTACCACCAAACGGTTTAAATTATAAATTGTACACTCGAAATGGGCAAATTATATGGCATTTGGATACCTATCAATAAAACATGTATCTATGAATAAATAAATGTAATTAAAATACTTTTAAGGATAATTTCAGCAATTAACCTCATGCTAGCATTTTTGATGTCCCTAAACATTTCTCCTTTGCACAGCTGCAGCATCATTCGTTCACTTAGACTTTATCATTGGACTTGGATGTTTTCTGTTCGTTCCTTTGTTTCAAAACATTTCAGACAGAAAGAAAAGGAAGGGCATAAGGAACCGCTGCACCCATCACCCACTTCAACAATGACTAACACAATTCTCGCTTTTACAAACGTTGATTCAATAAACACTCGGGCAGAATTTTTTGCCCACATTGCATGCTGTTTCCTTTCAATTCATACTGAATTCAGTTCAGCTTAAATCACTTCCTCAAACATTCACAATGCCTTTACAAGTGGTGTGATGAATCAGGCCTGGCTTTACCCTTGAGGAGCTCCTAGTCTAGTGTGGGGGAGAGACACTGGGAACAGAGGCTGTGTAACTGGAGGGAATGGGGCCCTATTAACCAAGAGGGTCCTTCTGGAGGAATTGCCCCATCCTGGGAGACCAACACAGCTTCACCCACCCTGCATTTCTTCCTTTCTGCCACAGGGTGGAACCAGAGGCATTTTTCCATCTTTTACATCCTCCTAAAAGCTCTCTCTCAGAAACCTGGGTAGGAGACTGCTCTGTCTCTTCTCTGGGTGACCCTGGCTGGTGATGACGGCCTTCTCGTGACCCCAGACTTCTCATATGATAAATGCAGATAGATTTAGTGAATTCTCTGGAAATTCAGACTCCCAATGAGAACCATCTCTCAGCAGGGGAATTGGGCCTCCACTGCCCATCATGTGCTTAGACTGAGGATCCACAAAGGCTCTCCATTCTGTCCCAGGAGAAGCTAATGCCCACTTTGCCCTTTCCACTTTTACAGAGGCCCCGGAGGGGGGGGGGCAGCTCCTTATTCTAGCAGCACACATCTATGGAAGACAAGAGGGGATCCACCTAGGGAAGCTGCCAGCTGCGCCTTAAGAGCCACCAAGTGATGACAGCTTAAGGGACACATCCCCATCCAGACGCAAAGTCATGCCTGTAGGTGGAGGAAGTGACATGAGTCACTAGAGACTTCCAGAGGCCAGGTCTGACATCCGACCCAGCCTAGGCCAGATTAGGTCTCCAAGGGGCATTAACCTATTGGGCGGTGAGGCTTGATGTGTCCTACAAAACTGAAGGCCTTGACAAGGAAGGAGGTGGGGTGGGGGAGGTGAGATGAGATGGAGAAGGTAGGGGGCGGTGTTTACTTTCCAGAGGGCTTTTGTTGTAAACTGTGCCCATTAGTCTGGCTACCTCTTCAGTCTGAGCCAAGGGGTGGGGGTGCTGAGCATCTGACAGGATTAGCTTCCTGGGACCTTTCTGGACTGTGACCCTGATATCTCTCCTTGGGTCCTCTCCAGATACCTCTGTTGAACCCAGTGAGCCAGCTGCAGCCAGCCAGGGTCCAAGTCACTCCCAAGTCCAAGTTACTAGGGGAAGGAAATGGCCAGCTCACACATCCTGAACGCCTACTGTGTGCCAGGCAGGCCTGGAGTGGAGCATTTCTTGTCCTCACATTTCCTCCTCTGTAGCATTTCACAGAGGAGGAAGTAGGAGCTGGCCAGCAGAAAGACATCTCAAGCCCAGACTTGCCATCCTCCCCTTTCCCAACACTCAAAGCTTGCTTTTCTGAATCACTGTGTGTAACCCTTACCTCTTTCACCCAGTCTTCATCACGGCTTTCCTCCTGCATTCCCCCAAGGCCTCCTCGCTGCACTATGCTCTCAAGGTTACAGGCACAGGATGAGTGCACTGAGAGACACTGGCTCAAGTGGATATCCTAGCCCTTTCTATGCGGTGGGATCTGGAGCAAATCACTTAAGCTCTCTGAGCACCCATTTTGTCTGCTCATTGGAGTTGTTAAGAGAATCAAATAATATATTAAGTTATAGCCGAACGTTGTGGCACATGTCTATAATCCAGCACTCAAGAGGCCAAGGCAGGAGGATTGTGGGATCTTGCCTCACAAAACCAAAACCCAAATCAAAAAGGAGAGATGTGTAACTCTCGGTGCCTCATATGCATTGTGTTCAGTAAAGATTCAACTTTGTTTCCGTTTCCTCCCCTCCCCTTTTTTCTTTTCTTGAGACAGGGTCTCCAGTAGCCCAGGCTGGAATCAAACTCACTGTGTAGCTGAGGATGACCCTGAGCTTGTGGTCCTCTTGCATTCTCCTCCCTCATGTTGGGGTTACAGGCCTACTGCCCCATGCTCAGCTTATGCAGGGCTGAGGATCAAGACCAGGGCTTCGTGCACGCGAGGCAAGCACTCCACCAACTGAGCTGCATAGCCAACCTTGTCTAACTCTTCTTGTGTGTATTTCATTTCTTGGTTCAGTCCCAACACTTTCAACTGTTCTTTTATTGGAGGTTGAGTGCAAGTCTCACCGTAGCCCGGGCTGGCCTCAAACTTGTTATGAAGTCAAGGATGACCTTGGACTTCTGCCTCAGTTGGGGTTGCAAACATGCACCTCCATGCCCAGCAGAATTTGCATTTTTATAAGCCCCACAGAGCACTCAGGCAGAGAAGGGAGCAGGTGGGGTCACCACCTCCAGGTAGAGGAAAGGCCCTGATTTGGAGGCTGGTCACTGATGGCTCCAACCTACTCCTGGGGCAAGCCAATCTACTCCTAGATCCTCCTACACTCTTGGGAGTTGGCAGTAAGGTTTGAGGTTATCTAATTCAGCCTTGAGAGGACAGGTCAGTCCCCTCAACCATGTCCCAGGAGGACACAAATAGCAAGTCTCCTCCCTGGTACCTTCCAGGGCTCTAAAAGGCTGGCGGCTGGGAGCCAACTCAGAGCCCAAGGGCCTGGCTCGGGTCCCTCTTGTCCTGCAAGCTCCTCTGACCTGTGTCTATAGGAGTTTGTGACTCTTGGCACCCAGCATGGTGACAGGTCCCTGCTGGGGCTTTGGCTGGCCTCTCCACTTGAGCTGGGGGAAGACTCCATTCCTGGCACTGTGGGAGTCTGCAGCTGGGGCCAGCTCCTGCTCCCTTTACCTTGGAGCTAATTTTAGGGCCTTCTAGCCTATCGTCTCAGCCCAGCCGGGGTCAGTTCCCAGCCTCTCAGTGGTGGGGTCAGCTGGGGTCTCGGAGGACTGGGAAGGCCAGACCCAGCTTTGGCTCAAAGGTGAAATTAGAATCCTTGTCCTCTGCCCATCCTCTCCCACCACTGCCTAGGAAGTCATCCTCAGCTGGGACAAGACCCATCTTTTCCCAGCCTGCTTCATGCTCAGCCTCTCTGCAAAGAGACACATGGCATGGTGTTTAAAAGTCACAGAGAGCAGAGAGGTTCACAAAGATCCCTGGAGACCTGCCAGCTCAATACTTCCTCTGCAGAGCCCCAGAGCCAGAGAGGTAGAGGGGTTAGCCTAGGGTCACACAGGCAGTCATGGCAGAGCTGGTACTAAAACCCAGGCCTCCCCAGCTGGGCTCTATGTTCTGTGACCTGTGAATGACAGTTTAGAAGGGCAATGACAGAGAGGGGAAGGAAGGGCCTTGTCAGGGTGCCCCCCAAATGCCAGCTCAATGAATAGTCTTTCCCTTTCTTAGGATTCTGTCTGTGACAGTGTCTCCTATAGCCCAGACTGATCTTGAACTCACTATGTAGCCAAGAACGACCCTAAACACCTGATCCTCCTGTCTCTACCTCCTGAGTCTTGGGATTACAGGTGCGTACCATCATCCCTTGCTTTTTTGGAGGGAGAGTTTGGGAAGAAAAGGGCTCTTGTAGCCCATGGGGGCCATGAATTCACTATGTAGCAGAGGCTGGCATTGAACTCCTGATCTTCCTGACTGTGCTCCCAAGTGTTGGGATTATAGAAAGGAACCACCAAGCTGTTTTATGAGGTGCTGGGGTTGAGCCCAGGACTTTTTGTGCATGCCAGGCATGCCCTCTACCAACTGAGACACATCCTCAGCTCTTCTTTCTTTGTGTGCATTGGGGAGATCAGGGTGTGTGTGTCTGTCTGTCTGTCTGTCTGTCTCATTCTGTAGCCTAGGCTAGCCTTTGGACTTGCTACAATTCTCCTGTACCAGCCTCCTGAGTGCTGGGCCTTTGCTACCTCCAACCCTCTCCTGTGAGACAGGTATTGGGACACATGCTCCCAAGCTGGGTGGAAGGGACAAAGGACATGAGAGGAGTCGTAAACCGTTGGGGACTCAGCATGTAGGTGCCCACCCAGGTGATATGCTCCGTGTCGACTAGGACCCTGCTTGTAGTACCTCAAGCTTGCCCTGCCCCATCCTCCCATGTTCCCCACCCTGCTCCCTCTGGACCGTGTGGCCAAGTCTGAAAAGGAACTGACCTTGAGGCTGACCTAAGCAGAGGGCAAGGAGCTGCAAGCAGCGGTCGGGAGGAAGCTGTGGGCCGCCCCACCCCCAGCAGCCTTTGCCCTGTCTGTCTCTGGGTCTGTCTCTGGATTGTTTCTCCTTCTCAGCCCTTCCCACCGCCCCAGCTTTCTCTTCCTGTTGATCTCAGCTGGTCTCCAGCCGGCTCACTGTTGGAAGGTTGGCTGATGCTAATTGCCAGGCAGCCAGTCAGTGGAGCTGTAGTTCAACCTTCCAGAGTCCTCTCTCTTCCAGCAGCCAAGGAACCCCTAAAATGCTGGATCCAAAAACCTTAGCTCTGAACCCCCAACCTCACATCTGTCTGCATCGCCCAAGCCAGATGGGTCTCCCTCTGACTCCCAGCTACCTCATCCATACTCACTCTGGTCCCCTGAAGTCCCCTGTGAGTTCTGCCTGCCCCCTAAACATGCTGCGGCCAGGCTCTGGCTGTAGGTGGGCATGTGAGGAGGTGGTCTGTGTGCACTTGGCTGGCACTCAAGAAATACTCAATGGTCAACCTTAAGTAATTTTGAAACAAGCAATTGTAACCACCCTGGCAAAAACAAAGCTCTTCTAAAGAGCGTATTGGGCTTCTCACCTTGACTGTTGAGATAATGGTCCCCAAGACATCAGAATCTCTCCAGGACTCTCATGCTGGGAGAAGGAAAATGCTGAGATCTAGTGCCAGCCAGAGGAGAAACTTGTCTTCCAGGAAGAGATTTCACACAGTTCTGGCAACTTGTTACAGCACCTTGCAGGAAGGACAGAGTAAATCCCAGGCAATGATGGGCAAGACCTCACCTTGACCAGAACTGCTGAGCTCAGCATACCTCTAGCCCTCTGTTTAAGACTAAACCTCATGTCAGGACCCTGAAGATCAACTTGGGATTCACTGGACCTCTTGGTTCATCTTTCCATTTCGGCCCCATTAAACGAATCTCCTTTCTCTGTTTTTCATTGGTGCTTGTCTGTTTAACTGGCCTGTTGAGGGTAGATGGCCTCCTTTATGAGGAATCAGGCTCTGACCCTAACAACTCTAGTAACTACAAACACATAAATAGAATATTGAGTGATTCTGAACACACACAGAGAGAGAGAGAGAGAGAGAGAGAGAGAGAGAGAGAGAGAGAGAGAGAGAGAGAGTTTACCCAGTTCATTCCCAAAGAGGAATCACCAGATGATTGAAAATGGAGGAATCTAAATAGAAGAAGAGAGGCATTATGGAGCAAGTACTACCTTGAGCCAAGGCTGAGAACTGGAGAATGCTCAGTAGTTTTTGGATAGACAGGGTGAGGTGAGCTGAGGCCACCAGAGCCCAGGTCATGTAGGGCCTCTGGTCCCAGGCCAAACAGATAAAGCTCATTCCCAGGGCAATGGTGAGACATGGAAGGGTTTTGAGCAAGGTAGTGATATGATTGGGATCCACCTCTGGCTGCTATGGGAGTATGGATTGGAAGTGGAAGGAGCAAACTCAAGAAGCCCTCTGCTTTCAAAGTTCAAGTGGAAGAGATGAAGCATGAATGTGGGCAAGGCTGTGGGACACGAAAAGTACACAATTCTAGGACACCACGGAGCAGTGGCCCAAATTTGTGAAAGATTGGATGGGTGCGGGAGGAGTGAGAAAGGCTTGGTCGTTCCTGACCCAGGTGACCAGCTGAGCGGAGATGCCCTCGCTGAAACTGACAGAGGAGCAGTTTGGAAAAGAAGAGTTGAGCTTTGACTTTATCATGAGAGAGGCATCTATTATTTATTATATTTATTTGTTTGTGTGTATGCGAATGTACATGTGTGTGCACATACCTGAATACATGTGTGCCATGGCACTCATGTGTAGGTCAGAGAACTCCCACGGGAGTAGGTTCTTGTTTTTTACCATGTCTGTTCAGGGGATTGAATTGGGGCTATCAGGCTTGGCAAACTTTTTCACTGGCTTGGGAGAAGACATCTAAAAGGAGGTACCTGGACTGTCATGGAATATTAGTTTAACTATGTAAAGTTATGTTGCATTTGTTTACAGCATATTTGCTTAACTAGGTAAAGATGTGCTGCATTGGTTTACTATGTTAAGGTGTATTGCATTTGTTTACCTTGCCTGCCTAAGGCACCTGATTGGTCTAATAAAAAGCTAAACGGCCAATAGCTAGACAGGACTTCTGGGCAGAGAAAGTAAGTAGGAGGAGGAATCTAGGCTCTGGAGAGACAGAGGGGGAGGTGCCAGGGGCCAGTCAGCCAGCCATGGAGGAAGCAGCAAAGCAGGACATACAGAATAAATGAAAGGAAAAACGTAGATGAATAGAAACAGGCTAAATTAAGTTGTAAGAGCTAGTGGGACAAGCATAAGCTAAGGCTGAGCATTCATAATTAGTAATAAGTCTCCATGTCTTTATTTGGGAGCTGGTTGGTGGCCCAGAGAAAAAGCAATGACATGGAACTGGTTCTCAAGATAGACTGTGAGTGAACTGAGGCCCCAGGGAAGGATGGGCTATAGACTCAGCAAAGGGTCTGACAGAGACGAAGGGGAGGCTTGAGACCCCTGGAAAAGGGAGCCCTACCCCAGAGTAGGGAAAGAGAGCCCAGCACCAAGGTCTGGGCAGGAAGAGGAGAAGAAAGAAGCCATGGAGAGCTGAGCTGGCAGGCTTAGATACCAGGTCACCAGTTGGTGGTGGCGCATGCCTTTATCCCAGCACTTGGGAGGCAGAGGCAGGCACATCTCTGTGAGTTCAAGGCCAGCCTGGTTTACAAAGTAAGTTCCAGGACAGTCAGGAATGTTACACAGAGAAACCCTTTCTCAAAAAATCAACAAAAAAAAAAAAAAAGAAAGAAGGAAAAAAGGAAGAAAGAAAGAAAGGAAGAAAGAAAGAAAGAAAGAAAGAAAGAAAGAAAGAAAGAAAGAAAGAAAGAAAGAAAGAAAGAAAGAAAGAAAGAAAAGAATGCATGTGTCAGGTGCACGGAGTCAGTCTCAGTTCCTGGCTCAGCATTCTGCTCTAGGCCAGCCTGGCTAGAAGGAATCAGTTCAGTGTTGTTCTGAGTTTGGGCCCCGTGGCTATTCCCAGGTGTGGCTCCATCTCTCTGCTCTCACAAGTGAAATCCTCCCTGTTCCAACTATCCCAGTGCCCTGCTCCTGACTCCAACAGCTAAGCCCAGCAAGGTGGTTCAAGAAATATGTGTTGATGAGACTGGGGGTGTGGCTCAGTTAATAGAGAGCTTGTCAAAGGTCCAAAAAGTCTTGAATCTGATCCTCTGCACCCCCTAAACTGGGTACTGTAACATGTACCCATAATCCCAACATTCAGGAGGCACAGGAAGAAATATTGCCCAGGAGTTTGAGGCCAGCCTAAGCTACATAATAAAACCATGCCTCAATAAATAAATTAATAATAAAACAAAAACAAAGCAACAACAACAAACCAAAATAAAACAAATGAACAGAAAAAACAAAACCTCAAAAGTTACGATTCTGGAAAGGAAGTTGGAATTAATGAGGGGTTCTGATAGGAATGGAAGGGGGAGGGCACAGGGGGA
>CABHPH010148740.1:11195-25793 GCA_902168325.1 Peromyscus nudipes | reverse complement strand
CACACACACACACACACACACACACACACCCCAAAACAAAAAACCTATCTGAATAAATGAGATTTTTCTAATTAAAAGGAGAAAAAAGTTTACTCAAATGTTCACAATGGTCATCTCTGAGTTGTAAAATTACTTCATGCCATTATTTTGTCTTTTTGTACTTCTCTATTTTGGTTGGAATTACTAAACAAGAATCGCTTTTTAAAAAAAAGATAAATACTTTAGAAATGTGTATGACATGAAAATACCTTTAAGCATTGTTAAGGCACACAAAAGCAAGCCTGTTCAAGCTTCCAATATGTTGTGAGAAGTGGGAGAGTTCCTCCAGACACAGGCACAGCCTGATTAGTGTTTGGCTCCGAACAGAAGACATATGAGTACTACACGTTTGTTTGTTTATTATCTAAAGCACCTGATATTTCTGTGAACACTGCACACTATGTTTTTTTAAAAAGTGAGGGGAAAACTTCAAAAAGAGGAATTCACAAAATAAACTGTATATTCATACCCTGACACATATAGATAAACACACCGGCAGAAATAGTAAAATTGCTATAAAGACAAGTGAAGAAGCCAGCTGTTCCTATTCACTCAAGTTTCCGATGTCCCCACCCGTCAGGTGACATGCCCACCTGTCTTCAATGCGGTGTCAACGTAGCCCTCATAGAGCTGCCGCTGGGCGAGTATAAAGAAGTGGTAGGCCTCGGCCCCTCTCCAGGCATTGTCCGTGAACCGACTAGTTGTAGAGAGAACTTCCTCTTCTAGCAAGCCGGCCAAAGCAGAAGTGGCCTGGGGGAAAAGTCAGTGTCCTGTGTCAGCGCAAACACACAGAGTCTCACCTCTACAGAAGGTGAGGTCTGCAATTAAGACAACAACGCAGCTACACAAGAGATCTCATCATCTTTCCGGTCGTCACAGATTCAAGTTCTCCATCACAACCCACAGCTTTCTAAATTAAGACCAACATTTAAGTAGACCTGAGTAAACTTTAAGTCAAAGTGAAATTTACTTAATGTAATGAGATTCATTTATGGTAAAAATAGATTTACATTCTAAAAAAGTTTTTTAATTCTCTGATTAAAAACACTTTAACAAAAGTAAATTAAAGCACCCTAGAAGCTAGTCTTAAAGAACAGTTCTCCATATTTTTAAACAGCAATTTTTCAATCTGCATCCTTACTCTAAAGGAGGCATTACTACTCTTCAAGCCCCTTAAAGAAATGAACACAGCCTGGAGAGGAAAGGGCTTGTCCAGGAGGAGTCTGAGATGGCTTGCCATTGTGTGCTATGTGAATGATCGGAATGGTCTGCCTTACCTCCGAGTTCTTCCCTTTGACTTTCCCTCGCTGGGCATTTTTCATCTGTTCATGGTACTGCTCGATGAGCAGGGCTGACAGGACGTAGAGCTTCTTCACGCGCAGAGGCTTCGCTCTCTTCTTCGCCTCCTCATCTGCAATCTAGACATTTCAAACAATGGGGAAGACCCTTCTTGGTGTGTATCCGTACAAATAAAACCATTTCCAAACCTAACTCAGACTTGATTCTTTAAGAGGAGGGAGAGTGTAGGATGGAGTATGAGTTTAATTTTGTTTTAGATTTTAAAAGTCATTGTCTTTTCCTGAGAACTTAGTCACCTGAATAGAAATTAACAATCTTAAAAATAACGTCTGTTAAGTAACTAAATCAGAGTGGGGAAAGTGGTGTGTCCTTCAGAAGTTTACATTTATTTAAGTGATTTTGAGGAAAAACCTTCCTTTTTATTGTCAGGAAAGAAAAGAGCATACCAGTGTAAAAATTATATATATTAATACTGTATTATGGATGTTAAAGAAATACATTGTTTTAAAATGTACACATTTTACAAGGACTTATAACTTTCTTATCAATAGGATTTAATTCCAGTTAAAAGAATTTGTTCATGGCAGTCCCAGAAAATTCTTAAATTCTGGTTAGCTTCTGTATCAAATACACAATTGTTTATGAACTGGCAAGTTGTTGGCCTCCATAACTACCCTTGTTAGCAGAAGGCAGCAATACACGGACTTGAAGTAAGAGGGGTTTGCTGTGACAGACACTTGTTTACAAAGAAAACAGAGAACACATTTTTAAAGGCTATAAAAGAAGATATAAAGCTAATTGTTCTAGTTCCAATTCTATCGTGGATTTCTCAGGTGTGGTGATGGATAAGTGCATAAAAACATCCTTGAATGGCTATTCTAACTGTGTAGAAGTCTACTGAGACGTATAGATTTTGGGGCTGGTTAATTTGGGTATGTGATGTTTATTTTATTTGCAAGTTTTTTAAATAATAAAGTTTAAAGTTTTTTTTTTTCAGCAGTAACTAGAACAAGATAAATGTTCGGCAGGACTGTGCATTACCTTATACATTAGTGTAGTCTAGAACAAGACAAACGTTCAGCAGGACTGTGCATTACCTTATACATCAGTTTAGCCTAGAACAAGACAAACGTTCGGCAGGACTGCATTACCTTATACATCAGTTTAGCCTAGAACAAGACAAACGTTCAGCAGGACTGCATTACCTTATACATCAGTTTAGCTGCATCAAAAAAGTAGCTGGCTTTCCTATAGAGCTCAATGGCATCCAGAGTCTTGTTCTTCTCCAGTAAATGTGATGCATACCTAGCTAACAGAGATCCAATTTCCTTCATACTGTGACTTTTAGCCAATTCCACAGCCTTGTTCCACTAGGAAAAAATTATACCATTCAGTCACCCGAATATTTAAAGAACTTACATCCTGAAAGTCCCACAATAAGCTCCTTAAGATTGCAATAAATGCTAACACTACTTCAAATTGAGCAAAAGCAGTACACATTCTAAAAATCATTAAAAATCAGAGCAATCATAAATTACACAAGCAAACATTTCAAAATGACTGAACCATCTAAGATGGATTTCTTGGTGAAGTACATTTGAAAATCAAAGTCTCAAAATATACAATCACATTAATCTTACGATTCTCTTTTTGCACATATTATAAGCCAGAAAACGAATCCATTTTTTAGTGTTCATAATAAAATAAATTTACAGTTCCATTTAAAAAAATATCCTATTAGATTTACCATTTACAAATTGTGTTTATAAGGTAAATCGATCTTTATAAAAACACTTCAAAAAATGCTTAAAAGAATATACTAATAGCCAACAGTTTCTGTAATAATTCTGCACTTTTAGTTAAATTTCAGGGTTTTTTAAATATCAAATACATGTTTTCTATAAAAGAGAAAGGAAATAGACCTGCCAAAATAAATATTGATCAGGTAACTCAATTCTTTCCCTAGGCAATGAGTGACCATTAACCTAGTCCTTTCCTGGAAACCAAACCCAACCCTAACAAAATGCAGAAAATTATGAAATTACTTCCAGACAAAAACTTGAAAGCACAGATCTGTTCTGTGCTCCCTGGTTGGCAGTTGGAAGCAGGTCACCCTGTGTGGTAGCACAGGAGGTTAAGTACAAACACCCACGAGCTAGGCTTCTTTCCCTGAACCACACCTAGCCCTCCACGCCTTAACACTGGAGACCATTTCAGTGACTTTAATTTTGCTTTCAGTTAAAAAATCTCTAAAACGGCCGGGCGTTGGTGGCGCACACCTTTAATCCCAGCACTCGGGAGGCAGAGTCAGGCGGATCTCTGTGAGTTCGAGGCCAGCCTGGTCTCCCAAGTGAGTTCCAGGAAAGGCGCAAAGCTACACAGAGAAACCCTGTCTCGAAAAACCAAAAAAAAAAAAATCTCTAAAACGACAAGCTTCCCAGACGGCAACTGTCAGTTCCTCACCTGGTTGAGGTGTACGCAGGTGTCCACCGCTGCCTTTGGTTGGTTACACTTCAAGAATGCGCTCACGGCTTGTTCACACATTCCAACTCTCACAAACATCTGTGCTATTTCCTGTAAGCACCAAGCACTATTACCGGATTTCAGAGACCTAAGAAATCACTTAGATTTTAAGTTACCAAAACCCCACAGGGACACATGAACGATAAACTGGTGGGGACACCTGAATACTACATCGGTGGTTAGAGTGATTTTTCTTTCAGACAGGGGCAGAGGTTACAGGTCAGGACGGATGCCACATGCCTCCTTCATTGGCTCAAGCCCTGAAGACACTGCCCTGCCTTCCTTTAAATCATAAGCCTGAGACCAGATTCTGTAAGTTCAAGACCAGCCTGGGCTATACAGTGAGACTGTCTCAGAAAATAAAGAAAAAAGGAAAAAAAATGAAAGCATGCATCCTACTGGGTAGTGTTAAAAACAATAATAACCTGTAAATGAACTCATGTTACTATGTTCGAGCTCCCAAGCATATTAAGAAATACCCCAGGACTTGGGATGAGGCTCGGTTGGTAGAATGTTGCCTGGCAGGCACGAAGCCCTGGGTTTGGTCCCCAGCACCGCATAAACTGCCATGATGGTGCATTCCCAGCACTCAGAGGTTAGAGGCAGCAGCATCAAAAGTCACTGGCTACACAGTGAGTTCAAGGCATCCTAGGAAACATGAGACACATCAAATCTAATCTAAGGAGCACTTGGTGCCATGCCTGTGGTTCACTTCTCTAACCACAGTCACACATGAAGTTGAGATAAAGAGAATCAGTTAGATCCAAGAGCTGATGCCCTAGACAACAAAGCAAGATTCCTCTCAAAATAAAACAACTAGATAGATACAGACAGACAGACAGACAGACAGACAGATAGACAGACAGATAAATGCAGACTGGGGTGGGAGACAGTTTAATGGTCAAGTGTCAAGCTTGAATCTTAGCATGGCAAAAATCAAAAAGGAGAAAAGAAATGCCCCCTTCGTCAGTTCTCGAAGCTAACCCCAAAACAAGTTCCCCAGAAGCTGGCAGGAGGCTGGGGCATCGACCACCACCACCCACCTTCCTGCCATTTTTTTGTTTCTCTCATTACTAGAATTTTTCTCACCCCACCCATCACTTCAAAAATAGGCAATTTCTAGGAAATTTCCGTTTCTCTCCTCCTTAAGAAAACACACTGGGTTGTAAATAAGAGCAAACGGAATCATCATGACAGTGGGAGCCAAATGCTCCTTTATAAGAAACCTGAACTGCCGGATAACTCTGTACCTGTCTATTAATTAACAGACAGTTTTGAGGATGGAACCCACAACTCCTATGTGTATGACCCTGCGGCTGAGAGGGGCTAACACCACAATACCGAGTTACACACTAAACAAGTAAATACAGACATGAGCAGCACTCAACATCAACTCAGAGGCCTAAAAGTAACAGTCAAGGAAGGGAGATGCTGCTTTTAGTCTTTTTAATGGTGAACTTCACTGTTGATGTGACCTTTCAAATTAATTAGAAGCAAATTCGGAATGACCTTGGACTCTGGGGGCAAACCACAGGAGGCTATGCTCTAGTAAGGAACCACACGAGACCATGCTCTGGTGAGGAACCACACGAGGCTATGCTCTGGTGAGGAACCACACGAGGCTATGCTCTGGTGAAGTACTAAGGATCTCAATGATTTCTCCCTGCAGCTCAAGAATTCGGTAATACTGACATACTGATTCTAAAATAAAATTAAAGCATCACCCCATGTCTAAGAAACCATGAAATTATAGATTAACTTTCAGTTTTCGTTGCTACAGAGAATATTTCTTGTCTAAAAATAAATATTTTATAAAGAATCTAACACCAAAAATTAAAATATGGAATACCTACTGGAAGCAACTTGTGGTTTTCTGGAAGTGAATTGGCAAGATTCTCTAGCCCCTCATAATCTTCTAGCATATAATAGCATTCAGCTAGGCGCTCCTGGTTCCTGCCTTTGACATAATACTGTACAGCATTCAGCCTGTGGACAAAAGAAAAACCTTCACGATCAGTACATGAGTCTCCAGATAACCAAGAACTTCCCCCAAGTAGTCTTTCATTAGGATTTCTGGTGCTTGTCTTACTTCATCATCTTCAGTTATACACTACCTTTAAAGCTCACATTCAGCCGGGCGTTGGTGGCGCACGCCTTTAATCCCAGCACTCGGGAGGCAGAGGCAGGTGGATCTCTGTGAGTTCGAGGCCAGCCTGGGCTACCAAGTGAGTTCCAGGAAAAGGCGCAAAGCTACACAGAGAAACCCTGTCTCCAAAAACCAAAAAAACAAAAAAAAAAAAAAAAAAAAAAAGCTCACATTCTTTTAAATCTAAAGACAATGTAGCACATTCTACTTGTAATATTCTCTGAATGCTCTCACATTGTTTAACTTACAATATCAGAGAAGTACTAGTATCATTGGCATAAATAAGCATATTAATCACAATGAAAACTTGGGAATAAAGCAATGCTTTCTGAAAAAAATCTATAACAAAATAAGTAAATATACTGGTTTTTTTTTTACTATGTTCACAAATAAATCATATACAACATGGTTGTGGTCTCAAAACATGGAATGTTTTCTGACACTAGGTGCAAGAGTCTTGTGTATTGATGGCAAAGTTATGCCAGGCTTATCTCTCAGCTCAAGAAAGACTTGCTCTCCAGCGTGCATGCAGAGAGCAAATGCATGACGGGGCCATTGGAATTTCAGGATTCAGGAGAGGGGCCTTCACTCTGACAGCACTATTCACTGGGGAGGCAGTCTGCGTAACAGAATAATTCCAAGCATGCAAGAACGCATCAGGTACTTCAGGTAGCCCACGTACCACTTTTGTCGATCGGCAAAGTAGTCTCCAATGGCATTGTGGGCTTGTTCGAGGAGGCTGTCGTCTGCGTCGCCAGACCCAGTTTTCAGGAGTTGTAGCACTCTGAACCAGTCCCCCAATTTCAGCCTCAGACCAATAGCGAGGTCTCTAAAAAAAAAAAAAGTTTCATTCATTCACTCATTCACTCATTCCTTCACTCTACAAAGTTTGTCAGTTGCCTGCTCTGTGCTAGACACAGTTCTAGGAGCTTTGATTATCTCCAGACACTCTGGAAAGAGCCTGACCAGTAAGAGGCAACTGGGAGAGAGCAGAAGTCATGGTCTGAAGGCACGTCCTCCCAAAACCTCTGCTGAAACTTAATCCCAATTGTGGTAGCATCAAGACACGGTATGTTTGGGGAAGTGATCCAGCCTCTCTCATGAGATGATGAATACCTTTGAGGTAGAATATTATTTTTAAGGTGTGTTAGTTTTGTTTATGTTGTATTTGTTTAACTCTGTGAAGCTGTGTTACTTTGCCTGTCTAAAAATATTTGATGATCTAATAAAAATCTGAATGGCCAATAGCAAGGCAGGAGAAAGGATAGGCGGGGCTGGCAGGCAGAAAGAATAAATAGGAGAAGTCTGGGAGAAGAAAAGAGATGGAGGAGTGAAGAGATCTAGGAGCCAGAGAAGGAGGACTCCAGGGCCAACCACACAGCTGCACAGCAAGTCATGGAATAAGAGTAACATTTACAGAAGTAAAAGAACAGGAAAAGCCGGGAGTCAAAAAGAGACAGGTTAAGTTAAGGTACATTAAGCTGGCTAGAAACTAAGCCAGGCTAAGGCCGGGCATTCATAATTAAGAATAAGCCTCCACGTGTGATCTATTTGGGAGCTGGGTGGCGGACCCCCAAAAAGAGTAAAAAAAAGCAACAGCAACATGCCTTCATAAGAAGGGCACCAGAGAAAGCTGACATTCTTTTACTCTTGCTTTCCACCATGTGGAAATTCAAGGCAGCATCCTGGAGGTCCAGGCGGGGCTCCCAGCAGACATCACACCTGCTAGACCCTCAGCCGTGGACTCCCCAGCCTCCAGAGCCGTAAGAAACAACCGTCTGTGCTTTATGAATCAGCCGGCCTGAGGTACTTCCATCACAGCAACCCAAGCAGAAGCGACACCAGAGTGAGAGGCTGTTTCAAGTCTTCTTCCCTAGATTTCCAACTTACTGAACAAACTAATAGCATAAATAATAATTACATCTTTTCATTGATTTCTTAGACACAATCGGGTTTATTTCAAAATGAAATACATAGTATAATGTTTGGTTTTGTATTTGTTCTCAGGGCTTAAGATGTATAAGGGATCTCCTGGGAGTATAAATACCAATTAGTGAAAATTAGATTACATGCTTACTGCTGAAATGAAGTTCATACATTATATAAAGAAAAACTAAATATAAGCCATAAGACAATCTCTCTTTTGATTTTTATTCTATCATTCCTGAGAGAAGAAAATTAAATAATGGCATCAACAATCAGAACTCAAATTATGACCGATATAATAAATAATAAAAGTTCCCAGTCTTGTTGGGCAATGGCGGCACATGCCTTTAATCCTAGCACTCGGGAGGCAGAGGCAGGAGGATCATCTCTGTGAGTTCAAGGCCAGTCTGGTCTACAGAATAAATTCCAGCACAGGCTCCAAAGCTACACAAAGAAACCCTATCTCAAAAAAACAAGTCTCCAGTCTCTACAGACTTCTCAACTGTTTTTTTTTTTTGTTGTTGTTGTTTTGTTGTTTTTTTTTTACTAAATGAAAAGCATCTCCATAGCAATGTATGAACACATATTTAAACAGAGCAATAGGCTGAGAAATGGCTCAGTGATGAAATACTTGTGGCACAACATGAAGACCTGAATTCAGATCCTTGGCACCCACATGAAGGCTGGGCATGGCCACGGCATCTGTGACCCCAGCACTGAGCACACAGAGTCAGCCCCTGAGAACCTGCCAGCCAGCTAATGTAGCCAAAATGCCAGCAACAGGTTCAGTGAGAGACCCTGTCTCAGCAAGGTAGAAAACGACAGCGGAAGACACCCAGCATTCACCTCTGGCCTCCACAAACGCCTACATGTGCAAACACATGCACACATCATACATACACACACACACACAAAATATCTAAACATAATAAATCAAGTTGTATTCCTAATTGAAAACTATTTTCTAAAAGACACGATACAATATATTTCGTCTACTTTATGGTCTCCATTTGTACAACACTATGAACAGAAAAATACTTGGGGATGGCTGCCTTCCTAATTTACCTTCTGTCCATATCGAGATACATTCTTTCCGCTTCCTCAAACCTGCCAAAGTAGGCGATGATTTCAGCCTGCTTCATCGCCTCGCTCTGCAGGTTCCCCAGGCGCTTCACAAACTTGATGCCTTGGTAATCTTTGCAGCGTACGAACGCCTGCTGGGCCATGTACAAGTCCAACTTCTGCAGGGCGGCCTCAGCCAACAGGCGCCTGGGTTTTCAAAAGAAACAGAAAACCTATTGCATAGGACTAATAGACAGGTCTTGTATCAGAATTCAATCAGTGAAACACAGTAAAAACAACAACAACAAAAAATCTGGTGGATTCTGGTAAAAAATGATTGTGTTAGCACATGCAAACATTTTTCATATAACATGCTTGAAAAGAAGAGCAGAAGAGATTCCAGTTCCCCTGAGGAGGCTAGTAGGGAACAGAGGGGAACAGAGTTGGGACTTTAAAAGCATACTGACTTTGGGGAATGCTGGGGTTTTTTAAATACCAAAGTCGGGGATGTGGATTGTCCTCTATGAATTGAGACGCATCTTCAATTCCAACCTTCTCAATCAATGCTCGACTATCTCGAAGGGACCGGATCTCAAAATTCATTATGTAATCCTTGCTAGGGTGTTCTGGATTCTGAAAGTGAAGATGAAATAAAGGAATTCAAAAGGCTGCCTGCAGAGGATATTTCTTCCTTACAATTAAAAAGAAGATAATAAAATAAAACAAATTAGTATACTGTGAGCAAAACAAAGAAAAAGAAATACCCGTGTTTGGATCTTAAGAGTTATTTGGAAATCAGACAAACGGAGTCTCCTATGGACAATCAGGCTTCCTACACAGAGGTGCAGACAATGCCAGAAAGGGTCCCCCAGGTTTCTCCAAGCTCCATTTTCCCCCAGGTGCAATTCTGTTGTTGTTAGTTACCTTTAGAATCTCATCCAAAAGAACAGACTTAATTTCTAATTCTTCAAAGTTGCAAATATATCCAGAGGTCTGAATGGGTTCCTTTAAAGGCAAAAATGAGTGTTATATCTCATCATACAAAACACCCCCAAGGAATCTTGATTTTAAACTATTGTCAAAACCTTCAATTAAGAAAAAAAAAAAAAGAATGTCAGTAATGCCATATGCCCATCACCTAAATAGTTGACATTCCACTGCATATACGCCACTAAATTTCTCACTGGTACCATATTTCACCTCTATAATTCTATATATTTCTCTAAAAGAAAAGGATGCTTTCTTACCTAACCACATGATGAACTGAATTCCTAGTAAATATGATAAACATTGCATTTGTATCTAATTAAGTACATCTACCATAAAAATTCCACAGCAGACTAAAATCTGCCTTCTTTGCACCTGATATACTCCCTACATAAGATTTTATTTGCCAACATGTAAATATATGGATGTTACATGTATGTCTCTTATCCTATAGACAGTTGTAGAAAAAAAGTGTAGGATCTGCATACTGTAAGGTAAAGTAGCTGCCCTATGTCCTAGCAGAAAACAATATATACAATATTATATAAGACAAAATAAATAAACTGCTAATCTACTTAATGCCGCCAAGAATACTATAGAAGAAACAGGATAATAAAATCATCAAAAATTACATTTTTCATAATATATGTACACATAATTATACTATTACATAATTATGATAAAAGAAAGATGTCAAAATGATGAAAATAAAAGGTAAAAATTCATAGTTTGGGTTCAGTATGCCTAAGACTGAGGATCTCATATGCACAGTAGACCTATCCAAAGGGGCTTCAAGTATCTCTTCTTTGAAAAAGCACAAATTGTTAGTTAAAAAATCAAATCATATGAGAAAAGTTTATAAAATCTTTTAATTACCTTTAAAAAGGTGATTTTTTTTTGGCATACAGCAGATAACATGTTTTCATGAGTAACATGTTCACATAAACAGCCAGGCATGGCAGTGCACACCTGTAATCCCAGCACATGAGAGTTGGAAGCAGGAGGATCACAGATTAAGAGGAAGGCCTTTGTTATACAACGTGACCCTGTCTCAGGAAACACCATCACAGGTACACACACAGAATCACAACAGAATTTAATTTGAAAAGAAGAACATGTAATGAGACATTTCTCATAGGGTCTTTTTATGTTTTGATTATTTTGATACTATCCTTTAAACCAAATATACTTGTATAGATCTGTTTATCACTAGAAATAATTTTAATTTTAATTAGATACTACAACAAAGCAAATGCTAAAGTCATAAAAGGTAATCTATAGATTAAAAAAAATATCACAACCCTGAAAAAATAAAGTTAAAAAAATGTAAAGCATTCCTTTAATTTTATGATTCTTCACTGTGGGATACCTTAAGATGTCAGCTCTGTTTTATGTAACAGAATTGATAACTATGCAGGAAAATACAATTTGAATTTTAAAATCATAGCTTTAATAAAAGTTCTTTAAATGATGAAAAAACCATGGAGAAAGGGAGAATGGGAAAGGTGAAGGAAGGACAGAAGTGAAGAGTTTTCACAAAGTTTATAAATGCTGGCATATAAGTAATGTGCAAATATTTGGGGGGAATTCATCTTCCTAAAACTCGACTTCTGCTTGTATTATGCTCTGGCTTCTTCTCTGTTGCTGTAATAAACACCGTGACTGAAAGCAACTTAGAGAAAGAAGCTTACACTTCCAGGTCACAGTCCACCCCTGAGGGAGGTCAGAGCAGGAACTCAATGGGAGCTTGAAGCAGAAACCACGGAGGCCCACCGCTTGCTGGCTCCCTTGCAGGCTCATACTTAGCGACCGTGCTTATACAGCCCTGAAGGACTAGCCAGGGAACAGCATCAATCAGAGTGGGCTGGGCCCTCCTGCATCAATTAACAATTAAGATAATCCCCCACAGACAGATCACCCCTCAGCTGACACTCTCATCTTGGGTAACTCCAGGCTGGGTCAAGTTGACAGATAAAGCTGTAAAGGCCAAATTACATCAAGCAACTTCATTTTCCAAAATACACGAGCAACTCCTCCACAGCGCAGCCGAGCACCGCGTGTCACTCTAAGGAGCTATGGAGCAAGGCACACTCACGGAGGCAGTAAGCAAGGTGTTTATTTTTATTCAAACAGGCATCCAAGCCTTGGTACCCATTTATCGAGAAACCCTGGGACCCACTCAACACAGTCAGAGGCCTCACAGCATGTGGAATACGACAGTTGGCTTCCTGAAGTGTCCTTACTTAGCTACTCTGTCTTAGCACACGGTGACACACTGAGGCTTGAATACACCTATTTAACTAGATTGGGAGATTATATCAAATTTTACCTTCACCTCACAAATTAGTCTACAGGCTTAAGGGTTCTTAGAAAGAATCTGCCAGCTCCAGGGATCACTTTAACACAAGACAGGCAACTAAGGAATGGCTGTCTCCTCCCTCCCTCCCTCACAACATGAAAGGAGTGATCTCCCATCTATCTACCCTCACGTGGAAAATCACATCCAGCCACTAACTGTCAGAACACAGCTCGCCTCCTGAGTGCTAACGCAGATGGCCATGTCCAGAAGGAACATATCCTGCAGCTGTGTCCAGGTATCTTCTCACAGCAGCTGGAGGAAGGACCAGCAGAGCAGTGACAGAGGCCTCTGTCCTCAGGAATGCAGAAGACAGAACAGCACAGTATACAAACAATTCTTGACAGTGCTGAGGTTATTTTTAAAAACTGATCTGGCTCTAAATTTAAGAGAAACTGGGTTCTATACCAAGCAAGAAAACAAGTTCAAATAAAGAAAATAATGTGTGTGTGTTTTAATAAAGGCTAGTTGGTTAGAGCGACTTATTATCTTCTCCAGACAAAGACTTCCCTTGGTGCTAGACTGACCGCACTCTACACACACTGTGCAACCTTAATAAACGTCCACTCTCTGGGCGTATGTCTCCAGGCTTACCAGGACCGTGGAGCCAAGACTACAAAAAGGTCTCTAGCATTCTTACATCTTCAAGGTTATCCTGTGTACACCTGTCAAATTCCCACACTGATTTTGTGGCAAGAGCCAAACTTCCCTTGGGTCCTTGCAAGAAGCCATGCAAGGGCAACAGTCAGGGATGTCTTTTCTTTGAACCGTTTCTCAGGGTTGTAAGAGTTACAAAGACGGCGAAGCTCCTTAATGTCTTAACAGAGCCTTTAAGAGGCAACTAACATATTCTCTCATGACCAAAGAGCCCCAGCAGAGCTCAGACGGGGGAAATGCACAAACAGCATGGTAGCTTAACGGGGCAACAGTGCACCACTAACAAATGGCTATAGAAAATCTTTGACAGCTCAAGTCCCTGCGTATGCAATTTCTTCTCAAGAACAAATAGAAACCGGATGAAGTAAGACATTTATTGACTCGTCTCTTATTATTTACTCTAGCAAAGTACAATACAAAATTCCATATTGAAAATCATTAGTAGTCCAAAAATTGTTTTTAAAAAATTCTTCTTGATTTAGCTACAGATCAAATTATTTTGCATGGCCTAAGCAAATGGGTAAGAGTTGGTACAGAGCAGCTTGAGTGACAGGAGAATCCGGAACATAGAAGTCAGCTGGATTCTACTAATGATTTTCAAACATGCATATTTAGATTGCTTCAAGAAATTTCGGCAAATAAACTTGGTGATTTTCTTTTCTTTGAATTTTGATAAGAGAGAGAAAATAAGACTATTGAGTGGCCACGATTCCATGTTGATGGGCTCAGTTTTGGTTTCAGATCTCACTACATGGTCCAAGTTGGCCTGGAACTTTCTAGATAGCCCAGGTTGGCCTTAAAAAATTATGGTTCTCCTCCCTCAGCCTTTCAGGTACTGGGATTACAAGAATATGCCTCCATGCCCAGGTATGAGTCCATCTTTTAAAAGAATAAATAAGTACCTAGAAAGTGCCTTTAAGAGAAACAAAGATATTTCAAAGGTATTATTCCTACTACGAAATAAATATTTTTAAACACCACAGAAAAATTTTAAATTTATTTTCACAAACTGGCACAGTAATGTCAATAAATTCTCAAAGAAACAAAGGTGGAATATCTGGATTTTGAATTTGACTCATTATTTATGGACTGTTAACATTCATTTCTTGTTTGTACCTCAGGATCCAAGTTTCTGAAGACATACATTCTGGTCTTCTCCATCATTGCAAACAAATCGGGATTATCCTTGGCCCACTTCATATCCCAGACATCTTTGCGCTCCAATTTTAACAATTCGCCGACCACTTGCTGCCCGGTACTGTCCGTCACCCGAGTGTCCAAGTCAAAGAAAGTCAAGACTCCCGCGATGTCGATGATTGCAAGGCGACTGAAAGTCACACGATTGGGGAAGGGAAAACTGTCAAATACTATCACATGACGTCCAATTGCCTACAACCGTCCTTCAAGACCCCTTTATCAGAAGTCTGGAATGTGGTAGAACTGACTTTAAAAAACTTTAAAACAGCCGGGCAGCGGTGGCACACTGCTGTGGATATCACTCTGTATCAATAAAGCGCTGATTGGCCGGTAGCCAGACAGGAAGTATAGGCGGGACTAACAGAGAGGAGAATTGAGGGAACAGGAAGGTAGAGGGGAGACTGGC
>CABHPH010148738.1:0-18867 GCA_902168325.1 Peromyscus nudipes | reverse complement strand
GGTGGAGCAAGACCCTTCTGATTGCTTTAGTTTCTCAGTGAAATAACCAAGGTCTTCACCTGAGAGGACAGAGAGAGGGTAGAAGAGATGTTGGGTTTTGAGGATGCCATAAAAAAATGCCAAGGGGGTTGTCTAGATAGAGAGAGTAAGATATAGTAGGATTCTGTTTGACACTCTAGGCAGTGATGAATTTAAAGTGATACACTGATTGGTTTAGATATGAAGTGTTTCCCCAAAGGCCCATGTGTTTGAAGACTTGCTCTCCATCTAATGACATTACTAAGAGGTGAGTAGATCATGAAGGCATTAACTTCAGTGAAGGCTTAGTCCACTGAGAAGTTCATATTGAATGGACTTTTTGGGCCTAGGGCTTAGGTGGAGGAGGTGGATTGCTGGAGGGCAGGCCTTTTGATTTACAGCTCATAGTGTTCAGACCTGAGCTCTCCTTGCATCCTGATTACCTGAGGTGTAACAAGCCATCACCTCATGTTCCTGCCTCTGCAGAGTGATACACCACCATGCATAGCTTAAACCCACGTGCCTCTTAACCCTCTCCTCCTCTAAATTGATTCCTTCAGGAATTTGGCCATGGTGACAAGAAAAGGAATTAATTCAGGAAGTCTGAACCTTCGGTTGTGTGTAACCATTGGGTGTCTGCATAAGGGAGACATGGTCACAGTGAACTCTGCGTCCGTATTCGGTAGCCATTGCAGAGGGAAAGATGTGTAAGGGGCTTGAAGATGATTACAAGTGCATGTTGTAATGGCTAATAAAGCACGTGAGGGCACAGTGAAGGACAGAGGAAGGGAAATGAAAAGCTACTGGGATCAGTGATGTCTTAATGCAGTCAGATTATTAGAGGAGTGAGCTGAGGAAGTAGGAGTGGATAGCCAAGAGTAGGATCTTGATATTAAGGTTACATGTTACTATTCAGACACCTCCAGAGAGTGGGAAATCAGTTCTTAGATCCAACTGGTCTATACTGTTGGACAAGTTAACTACTCAGCATTTACTTCTTCATTTAAATGGTAACTGTGGTAGTTTATACAGTTTATATATTAAGAGAGTAAATGAGTTGATTCCTATAAAGTCTTCAGTAGTACCTGGCATATGACAGCAATTGAATAGATGTGATTAAATTCATCAAGTTCCTTGCTATTGTTATTTCTTCAATGCTCAGAATGGTGCCAGGGTCCCTGGGTGATAGAGATGGGGGCGGTGGTACTTTATGAGGAGCCAATAGTGATTTGTGGAAATCGACCTCTGCTGAAAAACAGAGCTCCCTCCTCGTGTGCAGATGGCCCCAGTGACAGGGTGTCGTCTGGGTCCATACTAAGGAATTGCTACAGTATGGTCCTCAGGCTTTAGTCATTCATACCAAGGAGCAAATTCAAGTCCTAACCTATTGATGTTGCTTAGAGGCCCTGGGATCTGTACCCAGAGGGAACGAGTAAAGAACACGTTGCTGTTGACACAGCCATGGACGTCTTGGAATGCAAAAATGAATTGTGTTGAGTCCTAAACTCCCTAGGATGACCTATTCTGTCATTTTTTTTTGAGATCTTTGTGGCTCTTGTGACTTAGACTCTCTTTTGACTTATTAAATCAAGAAATTGTTTTGTTATTTTAAACAACAACAACAACAAAAAAAAAAATGTGTGCGTGGCAGTTCTTTGGTTTGCAGAAAGTAGGTTTAAGGCAGCCTGGTGGCACAGACCTGTAATCCCAACTACTTGGAAGACTGAGGCAGAAGAATCATAGGCTCAAGGCTAGCCTGGACTATATACAGAGTGGGTTCAAGGCTGGGCCAGGCAGCTTAAGAAGTGAAAAAGGGCTGAGATGTCGCTCAGTAGTAGAGTTTGTGAAGCTCAGAGTTTGTGGAGCATACCTGAGACCCTAAATTTAATTCCCAGAACCAAGGAAAGGAGAAAGAAACCAGGAAACATAAATGTCTCCTTCTTAAGTTCTTTGGTTGTTTGTTTTTGAGACAGATCTCACTGTGCAGACCCGGCTGACCTCTTCCTCCTGAGTGCTGGGATTAAAGTTGTCCAGCCATTCATTCTTAAATTCTTAAAGGAACCATCATTACATCATTACTGTAAACTAGATACAGTAAAACTATGTATACCGTAGATTCTGGTATACCATTTTTATCCCCTGGTGTCCTTTCTCATCCCCTTTCCCTCTGCCTTTGAAAACATTCGTCCCAACAAGCCTCCCCGCTGCTTTGATCTTTTGTGTGGGACCCACTGAGTTCAATTGTGGCTGCTTGCATGAGCATGAGTGGGGGGCTTTTTACTGGAACCTGGGCCACTTATCAATGTCTACACCACCGAAGAAAACGATTCATCCATCTCTAGGAACCATTAGCGGCTCATATTCCTTTAGTGAGGGGTGGGGCCTCAGGGGTCCCTCTCCCAGGCATGTGCAGGTCACTACGGTGAGTTCGTCAGTTCGACAAGCCATGCCATGCCATGCTCACTTCCCCTCCTTTGGCTCTTGCATTCTTTTTATCATGTTTGTGACATTCCCCGAGTCTCACATGGGTGATACAGATGTCCTTTTTAGGATGGAGCCCACTGACCAGTGGCAAGTCTGAGTTCCCCACCACCCAAGATACAGTGAGGCTTTTTTTTTTTTTTTTTTTATCACTGAATGCTGTCCGTTCTTTATTTAAATTGTCAAGGAGTCATTATACTGTGAGAACTCTAAGGACTCCCAATGAACAGTTAGCGATGGTTGTGTCCTGAATTGAATATCTATTTTGAAGGTTGGGATATTGATTTAGTGGACGGTATTAGAATTTAAAATTTTAATTCTGAGACTGTTACCTAGAAAGTTGATGAAATTGTGACATTTACCAGCCAAGGTGAAAGAAAGAGGCCCAGGGCATTTAGCCAAGACTGTCAGAGACGACGAAGGCTCTGTCATTTTCCTCCTTGTTACACCAGTGCTGTTATTAAGATTGACAGGCTGGGGAAGGAAAGGTACCTAACTGCTTGCCTCTTATATCCTGGGGAAAGACTGGGAGCGGTGAGGACAGTGGTCATGCTTCCTGAGGAGCTGGGTGTTTGGGGCTTATGTTCATAAGTAGGCTGCATGAAATGAGGTGAGGCAGAACGGTATGTTTTGATTTATTGCTATTTTTGTACAGAATAGGCTCTAGTCCAGTTTGCGAGTTTATACACACACTAAAGAGAGGGGTTTAAAGTAGAGAGGAATGAGGAGCTTTTCTAGAGAGGTTTTCCTAGAGAATACAGGCTGTTTCTCCTTGGGACCATCTGGATAGGCGAGATGGCACACCCAAGCCCAGTTTTGAAATGCCACACCCTGGTTGTCATCATTGGATAGCGTGATCCTGAAATCTCTGTTTATCTTTTCCCATTCACTCTGTTTGACTGAAAGGACTAGAATAAGTAGAATAAGCCCCTTTTTCCTTTCTTTCTAAAAATTATCTACCAGCCTGGTTTTTGTTGCTGTGACGGAGTACTTGAGACTGGTACATTAAACAAATTGATTTAGTTTGGTTTATGGTCCAAGGGGTTAGATGTCCAGGATGAGGCAGGTGCATCTGGCCAGGTCTTGTGCTGGGGTAGGCAAGAGGGAAGAAACACAGCAGGAGGAGGGGCCTTGCTTTGTAACAGCCCTGCTCCCTTAAGTAGTCCATCCCCAGGAAAGCAGCATTAATCCATTCCTGAGGGTGACATCTCATGAACTAATGTCTCTCAAAGGTCATACTCAGCACTGTTACACTGGGGACCAAATTTCATCATGAGTATTGGGAGAGGACAAATGGTACCCAAACCACAGGGTGCTTCATGAGTACTGATGTCTTAGTTATTGGGCAACACCAATGTCACTATAGTGCTCTCTTGCAAAGGACTGTGCTGTCACTTACAAGCAGGTTCACTTGCTTGAGCAGCAGTAGAGGAGGCCTAGGGAGGTAGTTCCCTTGGTAAAGGGCCTGACATGCAAGCAGGAGGGCCTGAGTTGGGATCCCCAGCACTTACATAAGTGCCGTGCTGGGTGAGGCTTGCCTGTAACTCCAGGCTGTGGGGTGGAGATAAGCAGATCCCTGGAGTTCATTGGCCAACTTGCCTAACCAAGTTAATGACTGCCAGGCTCAATGAGAGACTCTGTCTCAAAACATAAGGTGGATCAGAAAGTTGGGAGGAGGTGGGAGGTGGATTTAGGAAGTTAGGAAGGAATATGAACAACATACATAGTATGCATGTATAAAATTCTCAATGAAAATATTATATATGAAATATATAAAAATCAGTAGAAACAATTGAGGAAGACATCTGATATGGACCTCTATACTCCACATGCATACACATAAACACATACACATACCACAAAGACACAGGCAATTGAGACAGTTGACATGTATTTTATAATAATATAAGGTTCTTTTTTCCTCCAGACATAAATCTTGAGGACTTTTTTCATGAACATATTGTTCAGTGTTTTTTTTCATAGTATAGTCTTTTTTCATTTCCCTTGTGTGTAATTTTAATATCATGTATATACTCATTTTATGTACATTTTCTCATGCTCTGTACTATAATTTTGTGTCTGTATGTCACTGGCTAGGCTTTAAATACCTTGAGGTTAGAGGCCCATCTTACTTCCCAGGACAGTGCTTGGTGTGACATATAAAGGGTGTCAATAGAGAGTGTTTTGTGCATGTTAAGTAGCTTAAAGCCTACCTCCAGAACCTTAAGAATGGGATATTGAATTCAGTAGCAAATTTCTGTATCCTTTTTCCTCTTGGGTGTGAGCAGTCTGCTGTGTTCAGTGTGAACAGAGATGTGCTGTTTGATTGCTTGTTGATAATGAGTGGTAACAGTGCCCTCATAACTGTGGATGATTTGGTTCCAAGGTCGTATCTCTCCCTTGGTTGAACATAAGTGGATTTTGCATTTCAGGATGTTGGCCTGTGGAACCTGGTAGATTGTGTTTATTGTTTACGTTCTGCAGCATTTATCATTGTCTGACCTCCATCACCTCTGCCTTCCATTTTGATAAAATGAGATTTGTGCCTGGCAAGCTCTGGATGGATGTGTAGTTAGCATACCTGATGTGCAGGGAGTTGATTGAATGGTCTTTGGCTGGATCTTGCTTTTCTTTGCTTTGCGCAAAGAAAACTAATTTCTATCTCATCACAGCATTTCCCAGTGAACCAGTGTGTCAGCACCCAAGCAGCATCTTTGGTCATTGTGGGCTCCACAGAACTTCCCTGGTTACAGCCCCTGATTCAAATACCTCTTCTCTTTTAAGTCGGTGGACTTGTGTATGTTGGTTTAGAACTGCCTTGAGAGAGAGTGGCAAATGGGTGCCGATGAATTGAGGTAGTACTGTAGTAATATGACTTACTGGGGCACTCAGTATGAACGCTTATCATATATCATAGATCATTTGAAATAGAAGGTAAGGAGATCACATGACATATTAGAACCTCTGTTTATGATCACGGTTCACCCAAGGGAAGGGAAGGGAAGGAAACACTGGTGGGTAGGTTCTCCTGGACCTCCCTTGTAGCCCCTGATTCTCTCCTTAGTGTTGGGGGGCAGGGGCGCAGGGAGGGGCAGGCGGGTCTGAGTGATCTCATCAGGGTTAATGCAGAAGTGCTGGGAATTCGGTGGTCATAGTTACAGGATGCCAGCTCCTCTCTCCCTGCTGTGGGAATGAAGCCTTATTTAGGCAAATGGAGATGGCTCCTGGGTGTTCCTGTGGGTCCCCCATATTTGTCTAGGGTAAATGATGGAGAGGCTCCATCTGTTTGTCCCCATGGGCCCTTCAGTGCCTCCCATGAGAGCCTGAGCCTCCTCTGTGTGACTGCGACTTCTCCCTGCTCCTCTTGGAGACGGAGAGCCGAGGCTGCGGGGCTGGCTTCTTTCAGTGATTTTTGTTTCACAGGGGAAAAGGAAAGCCTGTCTACAGGGCCAAGAATTCCCCATCCTGCCTGCAGTTCTAGTCCTTAAAGGTTGATGTGAATTAATAAGCAAATACCTTACATGGGCTAAAGCCAGTTACCAAGAGCGAGCCTCACACCTTAATAATGATCAGGTGCTACAGAGCTGTGGGTGAGCCAGCTAAAGACTGTGTGAATTGCAACGTCTATTCTGCATAGACACCCTGTGGGGCACACGCAGAGCTTTTCAGTTCTTGGTTGCATGGCGATGGCAAGGGAGATCCAGGTAGAAATTCCCACGACTGTGCTCCAGATTCAGGACCTCAGCGGAGCTGAACTCACCTCTTGGACCCCAAATGACGATTTGAGCTAATTTGATTGCTTTCTTCCTAATACCTAGTAGCAGTTGTTACAGGGTATGGGACAGCTAGTGAAGAGGTTGGGGAGACCTATGGAGGAAAGCTATGGAAAGACACTTAGAGGGTCTTCTTAGTGGCCGCTGTCTTCCAGGTAATACCACTCGTTTATACTTGTCAGGCTGCCGTCCACCCTTCAGTGAGTACAGTCCAGCTAAAACACATTGTTGCTCTGGCTCTCCCTGGACGCCAGCGGCGAGCATCTTCTCTTTCTTTAATAGTCTAGCCCCAGAACGCTTCTTGGTGAGTCTGTAGCTATGACACGATGCATGATGGTTTACTTGTCCAATATTTAAATAGCATTTGAGTAATACCTCAGAAATACTCTTGATGCAGAGGTGGGCGAAACGCATCTAACTTTATAATTGCCCCTTTCTGTCTTACAGTACTGGCTGGATCCAGCAAAAACTCTTGCGGAGCACAAGGAGCTGATCAACAGTAGGTATTTCATTTTAATTTTGTGAGAAGTGACTTGGGCATGGTGAGACGTTTGTGATTAATTTAGTGCCGGTGAGGGAACAGTAGGGCAGAGAATCGTTCCTGGGTTGTGTGCTGTGACAGACTCTCTAGACTGGGGTGGTGTTAATTTTAATCAGATGCTCAGGATCCTATGATTGTGTCAAGTGTGTTCTAGGGATACATCCTCTCTTGTTTTTTTTTTTTAAATCTGTGACTTTTCTACATGCTTGTCTTTAAACCTTGACCTTAAAAAGAAGAAAGGAGGAGAGAGGAAAGAGTTGGTTCCTGGGTTATGGAGTGTTTTGCTATCATGCCACAGGGCCTGTGCCATGAAAAGTTTCTGACTTCAAGAAGAGAGGCCATTTCTTGTCAGGGGTTAGCTTTTGGAATGAATAAAGTTGGTGTAGTTAAATACGTATTCTTTAATCTTAATATCCATTCCCAAGGTTTTATTTATAAACACACTCACAAACTTAAGTATGCAAATGAATAATCCTTTACCAGTTTTTGTGGTAAAATTACATAAATTAACAATTTGAAACATTCTGTGTATAATTCACTGACATTAAATAATTCACATTGCTATAGCTATCATTGTCTGCATAATTTTTCATTATCCCAGACTGACTTCTGTAGACAATGGGTCATTATGTTCAAATTTGTGACTGACTGTCAGTCAGAACCTAGTGGGTCCTTCTGCCTTTGGGCCCCATTGCTCACTCCCATGCTTGTCTGTCCGTTCTCTGTGGTCCTATTGGTTGTGCAAACTTTCATGGATCCCAGCATGGGAATGCAGCCTCACCTCAGAAAGGACTAGGAACCTGGAACTGCAGGACCCTCAGGAGCAAGTCCAGATTCTCTGAACATCAGCACCATTGTTATTATCTGCTTTCTCCCTTTGTGGAAATCACCAAAGTTTATAAATTACAGCCCTGGCCCATTTGAACCAGTTTTTAAAAAATGGCTATCAGAAACTCAGGAAAATTTCAGGAATAATTATTTTAAAATAAACTTGCAGGTTTTTCCTGAGATAATAAAAAAAATTGTAAACTTTTTAGTGGAACACAGTGGTTCATGCCTGTAATGCTAATAAAATAGTAGTAGACGGGGATTGCCACACATTGAGGCCAGCTTGGGCTACGTAGTAGTTCCAGGCCAGCCTGGACTACAGAGTAAGTCCTTATTTCAAAAACAAGCAGACAAACACAGGGGCTGGAGAGATGGCTCAGGGTTAGGACACTTGCTGCTCTTCCAGAGGACCCAGGTTTGATTCCCAGCACCTACACAATAGCTCATAACCCAAATTCCAGAGGATCCAATGTTGTCTTCTGACCAGACATACATGTAATGTACAGACATACATGTAATGTCCAGACATACATGCAGACAAAACACCCATACACATAAAAGTGAGTAAGTCTAAGGTGAAATTTTTTAGAAATAATTTATTTTTATTTTTCTTGCATGTCTATCTGTCTGAGAGTGTCAGATCTTGGAGTTACAGACAGTTGTGAGCTGACATGCGGGTGCTGGGAATTGAACCCAGGTCCTCTGGAAGACCAGGCAGGACTCTTAACCACTGAGCCATCTCTCCAGCCCATAGAGGTGAAATTTTAAAGCGTGCCTACTCAATGTATTAAGATATTCTATGTAAACAGCATCGTAAGAAGCAGTATTTTTTTTCCCCAAATGCAGTAATGTTAAATACGTGATGTATCGTGTGTATAAGACACAGTCTCAACTGAGGAACTGTGTCATGGAAGACTTTTTGTCTTATCTCGTGAACTGTTTTGATAAGGGAGGAAAATAGCATGGTCAGTGTGAGTAGCCATACATATGGGAGGCCATTTCTAATCACCAAAATCCTCATAGGTATATCTGGATTTACTTGCCCTAAACTAAGTGGAAATTCATTATTATTGTTAAGACACTATGAATGGTAGATTGGGGAATACCCAGTGTCTGGTTCCTACATTTTTTTCTTTGATAAAACAAAATGATATTAGCTTCACTTTAAAAGTTTCTTAACGTTGATTTTGTTAAAGCGATGGATTCCAGATTCTACTGAGTTAGTGATTTGCTCCATCAGCATCCATTTTTATAGTTAGTCTTAGCTAAGAAGCCAGAAAATGTCTGGCTAGAAATATTCTTGCATGTAAATGACCATTTCTAGGGCCGTAGATTTCTCTACCAGGTGCTCCAGATTCGAGTTTGCACCCAAGGTCTGTTTTCCCAGCCTGTAGAAGACAGTGCCCATACAGCACCAAATACTAGGCATGGGTAAGCTTTCTTCTCATCCCTGTGGTTTCAGGCAAGCTGCTTAACTCCTTAGCACTTCACCTACTCTGTGGTGGCTTCCAGGCTGTGGCCAAGAATGAAATATTCATGAATTTGTTGTTATTGTTGTTTGAGACAGGGTCTCACTGTATATCCTTAGCTGACTTGGAACTTAGTATGTACCAGACTGGTCTCGAACTCACAGATGCACCTGTCTCTGCCGCCTCCTGAGTGCTGGGATTAAAGGCGTGTGCCACCACACTGGGCAATACGAACTAACACAAGGCCCTCTGTATGATGGTGGAAAAGGCCAAAGCCCTTAAAGAAAATTAACTCGACCTGAGTGGTTTTCATTGTGCATTTTTCAAGTTTCTGCTTAGCGACCCATGACTGGACAGAGATGAAATGTCTGGGCCGGGTGACTAGGGGTCATCTGTCATGTTCCACAGAATGAACGTAGCCCTGGAGTCTATAGAAGGCCTCTTCTCTTTGTGCACATCTTAGCGGCATGCGCGCCTGCCTCCCTGCCCCCCTAGGTGAAAGCCCAGCCGCCTGCGGGCACAGGCAGACCCATCTGCTCAGGAACAGAGCTTGATTGACACAGACCATCAGCCGTCGGTCTGGACTTCCTGCCTCTTCTAAATATTTAATAGTCTTGCCTCCCTGGTGTCTGTGTTGAGGGGTGTGTTTGTCAGAAATACAAACAGTGATTGACTACGCATAAAAACCAAATATATGGAGTACTGATAGGAAACTAGAGCAAAGGTTTTAAAATGTCCATTTAAAAAAAAAATCACGAAATGTAAGAACTCATGAAGGAAGGCAGAGATGAAGGGAGAGGCAGGGGCCTGCTCTTGATGTCCTACATATGTGGTTAATAGGGCTTTGGGAGAGTACAAAACATGTGTGAGTATGTGATAATAGCCAATAACATGGTTTGTATGTTATAAATGAACTTTATTTTTATTACTGGATCTAATTTGTTTCTTTCACCCAGCATTTAAGTTATGACTTCATTTATTTAACTTAAAATGAAAGCGCATTAGACTTTCTTTATATCAATTACGTGGTGTCCGCTGTTTTCACCAGGCACATGCCATGCTTTCTGTTGGTGGGGTGAAATAATCAGTTGCAACACTGACAGTCAGTTGGAGCACCAAGTAAAAAGCCCTTTTTAAAACAAAGGAAGCGGCAGCTGGGAGGTGGAGATGGGGGATCGGGACTTCAGATCAACCTCAGCTGTAGAGCAGGTTCGAGGTCAACGTGAGCCGCAGGAGACCTTGCCTCAAAACAGAAACAAAGCATATTAGCTCTATTAATAGTTACTGCCAGCTTGGAAGTTCAAAGTTTTGAAAACAGTGCAGTCTACATCCACTCACTCTGAAGTAAGAAATGTTTTTTAGGAGCAGCTTACTACAATATAACAGCACCCACGGGACCATCGTACTCCAGTACGATGTGTTAACTGTATTTCCCCATGAATGTGCCATGCCAGGCTTTGTTTCTGAATTTTTAAGTTTTGTTTTTTGTTGACTATAGATTTAGTTCTTTTGTGTGTGGTAAATGAATAAGAAGTATCTTTTTTACATATGTGAGGAAATATTTCTCTATTTAGAATAGTTAATGGGGCTGGAGAGATGGCTCAGTGGTTACGAGCACTGGCTGCTCTTCCAGAGGACCTGGGTTTAATTCCTGGCACCTCTATGGCAGCTCACAACTGTCTGTACTTACAGTTCCAGAGCTCTGACTCCTTCTTCCAACCTTGGAGGGTGACGGACATGCACGTGGTGTGTGTAATTAAATACACGCATACACATATAATAAATGAATTTAAAAAATTAGAATCGTTTAAATGCAACAGATATTGTGCTATCACATGGCTTCTCTGATTATTTTTCTTAAGAAACATACATGATTATGAAAATTCTAGCTAATCAGTTTGCAGAGTACTGCTACTTCCTCTTCCCAGCATTTGCCACAGTTTACACTTCCGCGTGTATTTTTTCCTGGGACAGACATCATAGATTAAAGGTGTCAGGACTGTAGACTGGTGAGCCTCTCCACACCAGCACATACAGATCTCCACTGTTTGAATACGCTGGGGCTGGTCCATTGTCCCGTAGCTGTGACTCACGGACACAGTCCCCTCTGCTGCTCAGCAGTCTTTACAGCCTTTTGCAGAGAAGTTTAGAAAACCTTGTTCTTGATAGTTGATGTGATAAGTGGATGGCTTTAAAAGGTCATTTATTTGTCAGTATGCATTCTTGATGGCGAGAAGAGCCTCTCCTTCCTACCTCCTCCCCTCAATAATGGATAATAGGAAAATATAAATTAATAAAAATTGTGCAAAGACTGTCCAACCAGAGATGAGAACCGGGAACATTGTGGTATTTTGGGCCTTAAGTGTTTTCTGTGTTTATGTGGGAAGGAACATGCACTTAGAATTCATTTCCTGCTTTCAGTAGTCTTGAACCCTGCCTTTTCCATTTTGTGTTTTTATGTCTTTAGAAATATTTTTCACGTGTGTACACATACATGTGTGTGTATGCGTGCGTGTGTACATGTACCTACATGCAGAGACCAGAAGAGGATGTCAGGCATCCTACTCTGTCATTCCCTGCCTTACTCCCTTGAGACGGGACCCTGCATGGAACCAGGAGCTAGATTATTGGCAGTCAGAAAGCTCCAGAAGCTCCTCTGTCAGCCCTGCATGGTGCTGGCTACAGGAGCATGCGCAGCCACACCCAGCTTTTTGCATTGAAATTGGGATCTGAACTCAGATCCTTTTGCTTGTACAGCAAGTGCTTTTACCCACTGGACCATCTCCCCAGCCCCTAATTCTGTTTTTCCCCCCAGTAAAGAACCTTCCATTTTAGCACAGTTTAAATTCAAACTCATCAATGATTTTTAAAAGTATATATAAGCTTGGCATGGTGGCACATAAGGGTATTTTAATCCCAACACTGGGGACACAGAGGCAGGTGGACCTCTGTGAGTTCAAGGCCAGCTTGGTCTACATAGCAGGTCTCAGTCAGGCCAGCCAGAATTACATAGAGACCCTGACTGACACACACACACACACACACACACACACACACACACACACACACACAGTGTCAGTGGATACACAGTATACCTAAAGGCAAATTGTAGTACTAATATTATTTGATGTGAGAGTGTAAATCTTAAAATATAATTTGTATGTAAATGAACTGTCCACGGCTTGAAATAGATGTTTTTTATATTTAATGTACTTTCCATATGTGAATATAATTCCTAATTGCTACATATTACAGTGCAGCTTTGATTATAATGTGAAATATAATTAGTTTTTACTTTTTTTTTTTTAAAGCTGGACCTCCATATACTTTGTATTTTGGTATTAAATTCTATGCTGAAGATCCCTGTAAACTCAAAGAAGAAATAACCAGGTATAGTACTAGCTTTATCTTTGAATAGTGTGCTGTATATGAAAGGCTGTATTGAAAGTGGATTAAAAGTTGGGGTTAGACACCCGAGTGTGTGTTGGGCTGTGTCTTGTGAAGCATCTGCTGTGAGGATTGAATTTTAGCCTTGCACGAGGCAGATCAGTGTCCGATGATAGATGTGTTGGAAAGCGGCAGACACCTGGGTGACATGTTGATAGATTTTGCATCTGCTGTGATATTCCCTGTCATTGTTCAGCGTGCCTTTGGCCTTTGTGTTTGTGTAAGAGCAGTCATTTGAACTGCAAAGGGAGGGCATTTGGATGCCAGTTTTCTGCGTATGAATATATGTTTGAAAAGCCGGTTATTTTCCTTTAATTAGTTGTAGCTGAAATATCAGCTGTTTAAATATTTCACTTATCTTTGCAGGAAATAAAAAGATAATTACTTTATTAATATTAAAAAGGGAGAGAAAAGATGAGTATTATAATGTATTACTTCACCTTTATCTCTAAAAACTATATTTCAGTAAAGACAGATTTACTTATTGGAATTGATTACATAGATTACCAAAATAGTCCAGACCAGCATTTGAAAGTGCCTTCTCAAGAGGGGGCAGGGGACACCAGTGTCCTGTTGAACTTTCCTTGACCAGTGAGCTGGCTGCAAAAACCAAAGCATTTGTCGTAACTCAGATAGTTAATTTTCCAGTGAACTTTTATTATGGGCTGAAGCAAAACTTTATACATTATGTGAAAAACTGGAAATCATATCAACAAAGGCAGCCTAGTTTTTTCTCCCCCTTTCTATTCCTTCCTTTTGTATATGCATATGCATGTGGGGGTTGTGCGCATGTGGAGGTCAGAGGTCAGGTGTCTTCCTCAATCACACTCCTTCATCTTTGTGACAAGGTCTCTTATTGAACGTGAAGATCATTCCTTGTCTAGACTGGCTGACTCGCAAGTCCCAGGGAAATGTCTGCCTCTGTGACCCAGAGGTGGGGTTACGGGAATGCACTGCTGTGCCTGGCTTGGGACGTGGGTGCTGGGGACCCAAACTCATGTTCTCATGCTCGCTCATGCGTTGACCTAGCCACTTCCTCAGCCACTGTGCATTCTTGTATCTTTCAGCTCAGACATTCTTTCCTCTTTATTTTGGACTCACTGGGGTTCCCATCCCACTCTGACCTGTACGTGTTAGGCCTCGTCTTTAGAACCGTGTGACGTCTGCCTCCACATCACCCACCTCCGTTTGCTCCTGAGCACTCTGGAAAGCCAGCGCACGCACCTTTCTAGCACACAGCTTTCTGTGAGAAGGGAGTTGTTCTGAGAGGAGAGGCATTTATATTAGATCTTCGTGGGGGGCGGGGGTGGGAATCAAGTCTGAAAGTGTAAAAATGCTTCAACACCCATAACTTATTAGAGAAGGGCAAAGGCACATCCCCCAGCTCACGTAGAGTCTCTTGATTGGGAGGTTCTAGAATCTACTTGCTTGGGCTACAGTTCTGTTTCTGTTGACTAACTGGCCTTGAGATCTTGGGCAGTTACCTCGTCTACAGAGTGAAGATAACAGTGCTGACCTCATTTTTCTAGGTTATTATATGTAAAATAATATAGTTTTTACATTGTTGAAAACAGTGCTTGGTGCTGTAATTATTAAAGGTATCACGGAATGAGCAAAGCTGAAATGATGAGCGGGGTTAATAAGTGGGAAGATACAAGGAAATACATTATGAGCTGATTTTGTCTGGGACACATGATTTTGAGCCTTGTCCATGACACATGTAATATAGGTAGGATCTTTGTAATTTCTTCCTCTTGAGAATGGCATCTGTTGAAATACAGACACTGACATTACATTTCATCTTCTCAGTGACACCATGAATTGTTACTATCCTTTCCCCGATCCTGAGAGGCGACTGTCCTTTAGGGAAACAGAGTAGCATTGAAAAGCAACAACAGATGTAGCGGGCAGCAGAGCCTTGCGCAAGCCAGAGGTCTGCGCTGAGTTCAGTCACTCAGTGAGGCCATGTAAAGTACGGTTGGTCGGTCTCCTCCCTCCCTGTCGGTTCAGTGACTTTTAAAACTAAGGATGATTGGGTTTTCTCTTGCTTGTCAGGGCCTGAAGCTTCAAGTCTGAGCAGCATCAGAGATTGTTAATCTCCTTTTTCCATTTCTCTTTTAGATATCAGTTTTTCTTACAGGTGAAGCAAGATGCCCTTCAGGGCCGGCTGCCCTGTCCTGTCAACATTGCTGCTCAGCTGGGAGCATATGCCATCCAGGGTAGGCTCCACTTGTCTATTTGCTTCAGGAATGCTTGGAGGAAATATTTGAATTTTTGTTTGTATGTGAGTTTATTTCCTGGGAACATTTCAAATTCAGTGTAGGGAATATGAGATAGCCTGATCTTTGTTCTTGAGACACTAGTAGACTAGACATTATATAGAATAAATATCCCAGGCAGAATGTCAACTAGACTAATTGAGTTGACCTTAGAAGAACGATTATTACAGGAAGAAGTTGATCAGAACTTTCTGGGTTTTTTTTTTTTCTTTCCTGTTTCTTTGCGCTAACAGTGGCAGGACAGCCCAGTCCTGTAGAGTATTCTGGGAGCACCCATGCAGTCCTGTAGAGTGTTCTGGGAGTATCCCATGCAGTACGGTTGTTTGAAGGCTATGCTTGTTCTTGGTTTCATTGTCTGAGAGGATATATTGGGACCATCTCTAGTGTTCCTAGAATACATACCCTAAACTCTAGTAGCTATATGATGCAAAATGTTCATATTCATTTTATTTCATATACTGATAAGAATAATTGAAATAAAATGATGATAGACTCTGTGGAAAAGCAAAAACATAGACTTTTATTTTCTAAATCCTAATTTGTTCATACCACACACATATCTTTGGTGAAGTTTTTTTAGTAATGTTTTAGCGAAGTTATTTAGTAGTTAGCTACATCAATAAATCGATAAGGCATTTGAAGAAAAATGTTTAAGCGTGATAGAAAAATTCCATTCCTTTATTTTTTTTAGAAGCATTTTCCTAAAATACCCTTACCTGTGATAGTTAAGACAAAAAAACTATATGAATAAAATTACATTTTGTCTTCCAGCCGAACTTGGAGATCACGACCCATATAAGCATACTGCAGGGTATGTGTCGGAATACCGGTTCGTTCCTGACCAGAAGGAAGAGCTGGAAGAAGCCATCGAAAGGATTCATAAGACTCTAATGTAGGATCATGCTTTTTGTTGTTTCAGCCATCATCATTGTCGACTAAGACAATCATAATGTGTT
Organism: Peromyscus nudipes; assembly: GCA_902168325.1. NCBI lineage: Eukaryota > Metazoa > Chordata > Mammalia > Rodentia > Cricetidae > Peromyscus > Peromyscus nudipes. Next base: position 3,075 of record CABHPH010148738.1, on the reverse strand, counting down.
TCCAGTGATAAATTCCTGTGCTCTGGATGCTGGTTTTCTTTGCGTCTTTTATAACAATAAATATTCATTGAAAATTCCAGCTATCTAAATAAAATAAAGGCGGCAGTAAACCCAGTACCTAAAGACACCACAGTTTTGGTTAATGACCTTTGAGCTCTCCTCTCTATATAATTTCAATAGAGAAAATTGATTTTGTATAGATTTGTGTATTGTGATTTTACATAAGTATAGTCATTCTCTAAGAGCTAGGTTTTGTAGTTTTTTCCCCCTATCACTATTCTTGTGAAATCCTACAATGTATATATACTACTTTTACTTATATGAAAAAAGGAAACATGCCTTTGTGTCTTTGAGATTTGCCCCATGGTAAGTATGTAAATCTTTAGAATTAGAAGCAAAAAAAAAAAAAAAAAAATCCTGTCGGGGCCATAGCAGTGAGTCCGTGCTCATGTAGACCCTGGCATGGTATTTCTGCAGTCATTATGCTAACCCTGTGTGCACCTCGAGAGTTCACGTGCTCCTCTGGGAAGATTTGCAGTTAATAGCCCAGAGCATTGAAGTTATAATTTAATTATAGTATTTTGGTTAAATCCTCTATACTGATTAACTTTGCTTTTTTGCTTCTTGTGTAACATTTCCCTTTGAATATACTTGGTTTCAGATCTATTATGGTTAAGAAAAAAAAATGTAGAATTAATCTGCTCAACAAAAATGTTTGCTGAATGGATCTGCCTCAGTGGGTAGAGGCAGAAATCAATTGCTGAATAGCAATCAGAGGGGCCGACTCTCCATCTTGGATTAGCATGCACTAGAATGCTCTGTCGCCTGAAAACAGACTCCTTCGTTTTAAGGTTTTGCTGAAGTGGATGCTAACAAGAGAGAGCTTGTTACACATTATAAAGTGTTTGGCACGGTCTGCGAATACTAATTCTATTAGGAGTTCCAAAGTACAATTATATTTTGAAATTATGGGGCTTTGGATAAAGGCGCTCATACATATTTTATGTGATAGTGTGGCCAGTTATCTTTTTCTAGGAATAAAGCATGATCAAAATTTGGTAGTTTTCTTGTGACCAATTTATGAAGTACAGTCTTGCGGGCTTTCATCTAAGTGCACGGTGGCTGAAGCAACAGAATGCATCAGAAAACGATTCTCAATTTTGAGACATTCTTAGCAGCTTTTATCTTTTGTTAGCCATCAGCCCCCGCACACTGCCCCTCCCCGCGTTCATCCATGGAGATTCCTGGCAGATGCTCACCCTCATTATGAGCAAAGGGTGTTCACGGGGTATTACCACCAGTGAAAGCCTTCAGAAGACTTCCGTACTCAATTATGAAAATGACAAGCACTTTACAGTTTCTGTATGTTAACTAATGTGCTTCCAAACCACACCTGTGCTCAGGAGCTGCTGATGTGACCCCTGCTGGGCGGCGGGGCCCTTCCATTCCTTGCCTGGTGTGATGCCAGCTCCTGTTGCTGCCCATGCACAGCTGCCGGTGCTGGGGCGTGGCGACATTTTGCTCCTTGGGAAGTGGCTGCTTTTTAATTTGAATGCTTATATTCTCAATAATCTCTTGGGGAGCTTTTGAAACTGAGAGTTTTTAATACACACTGAGAATTTGGGAATAGACCATAATGAGCAGAAATAGGTTTGGTAAATGAAATTAACTTAATATAAATATTAACTTCTTGTCACCCAGAAGGCCAAGTTCTTCCTCAAGTACAAAGCCGTATCTTTTGCGTTAGTGCAGAATCTTTCTTGGTTCACTAGCGAACACATTGAAGCGTCCTTCTCTCTCAAGTGCCGTAGCTATGAGTAAAAAAGCCTTTGCTTTCACTCTGGGTATAGGGGTCAGGCTCCTTCTGAGGCCGAGCTGAATTACTTGAGGACTGCTAAATCCCTGGAGATGTATGGTGTTGACCTCCATCCTGTCTATGTGAGTAACATTTAATTAACACGAAATACTTTAAGCTGATGACATTTTTGTTAAAAAGTCAGAGAAACTCCCTGGGGAAGCTGCTGTCCTCTTGTTTACCAAGCAGATGATAACTTCCTCCTGTGCTTCTCAAACTCAAAGCAGCTCTTACGTGGATTGAACCCTAATGAGTTTTGCCTAGAAGTCTGTGATTATATTTCCACATGTAGAAAACAATTAACTGGGCTTGCACACACAATCTGGATAAGAGTTCCAAAGGGCTTAGCTAAATGTCAAAACAGTTTAAAATCAGTCTATAATGATATTGATGATATTAGACAGAAAACGGGAGGGTTTTCTAAAAATAGATTTTTATGGCAGAAAAAAAGATGAAGTTCTTTGCCAGGTAAAGCAGGCGTTGGGCAACAGTCCTGGTGCGGTGGCTGGTGGATCTAGATTGAATGTACAGTGTTCTGTCACCAGGAGAGTAATTGATTGCATGGATAGAGATATTTCTGCCAGTTTTCTTCAGTAGCTATGGACACCTGCTGGCCGTGGTCAGCGAGCAACTGTCAGATCCATGTCAGTGTTCTAGAGCCAGGCCCTACCCTCGCAGACATTTCTCTTTGACTATTACTTCCATATTTTCACTCCTGTATTCATTTTATAGCATGTCTTTAGGTCATTAGTGTCTTCTGAAACAAGAAACCATACTTCTTAGTCAGTCCGTCAGTCTTTCAGAGTCTTGCTGTGTAGACCCTGGCTCAGACTCCTCTTGTCTGTCTGTGGAGTGCTGGGATTCCAGACACCTGCCATTGTTCCTGGTCCATATTACTCTTACAGTTAGAGGCATCCGTGAGCACACATTCAGTATGATAATGGAAGGTACAGACTCAGAGGATCCAAAAGTTCCCTGGTATTAGATGCCAGTCTCATTAGAAAATGAAACGCTGCCGACTTTAAGAACACCTCTAAGATCTGGGTAGCACAGTCCTGTAATGGCAGCACTGTGATCCCAGGTGGAGGCCAGACAGTCTCACATTCGAGACCAGCCTGATCACATAGTAAGAAACGAAAGGAGGAAGGTAGGTATTAAAACTCCATGAAGTCATTATCTTCTCCTCTGCTGGCCTCTTGGTAGGTTTGGGGGTGTTTAAA
>CABHPH010148737.1:0-18367 GCA_902168325.1 Peromyscus nudipes | reverse complement strand
TGGCTTTTCGTAGCTTCTGGAAATCTGAACTCAAGTCCTCTTGCATGTTCACTGAGCACTTTATCCGCTGCGCCATCTCTCCAGCCTCCTTTGTGTCTTTACGTGAGTCACAATCACTGGACAAGTGAGGGATCGGGCAAATACCAGGATCTGATGGAGGAAGAGACGAAGGTGTAGAGTCCTGCCTCTAGTCCCCAGAAAGTGGCAGCTCCTCTGACTTGTCATATTTTGTCTTTTTCAGATTTGTCTCTTTAAGAACTAATGCATATGGACTTCTTTTTAAAAATTTTTAAATGATTTATTTTTTTTAAAATGTGCATTGGTGTTTTACCTGCATGTGTATCTGCTTGAGGGTGCCAGATCCCCTGGAACTGGAGTTACAGGCAGTTGTGAGCTGCCATGTGGGTGCTGGGAACTGAATCCAGGTCCTCTGGAAGAACCAGTTCTCTTAACTGCTGAGCCATCTCTCCAGCCTGGACTTTTTCTCTTTTTAAGGACTGTCTTCTATATAGCCGTTCTGGCTTTAACTCACAGTCCTTTGTCCTTAGTCAGCTGAGCAGTGGAGGGGATTACAAGTGTGTGCCACGGAGCCTGGCCACTGAGGACCTTTTCACTTCCTTAGGAAGCTCACTCTAGTCGAAGCAGTGAGGAAGTTCATGTGAGAAGGTTGTAGGACAGAGACCCACTTCGGGCCTGGCTAGGTCCAGAGGGACTGAGGTGACACACCCAGAAAATCCACTTTGTCTCTGTCTCTCACTTCTGCAGGGTATCTGTTCCAGTGTCACCCCCTTCCCCTGGTGTCACTGACCTCAGTGTCCCTTCCTCACGGCTCATAAGGAGACTGCCTTCTTAATAGCTCTTATCTGAGCCCCAGGCTCCGCTTAGACTGGATCCTTGGGGTCCCTGCCCATTGCTGTTCTGCAGACTAGCTGGGAGGGTGAGGCCACGTTTCCTAGCCTGCCATGGATCTCACCTTGGCCATCACCCACCGCCACTGGAGAAGCACGGAGCACTGACTCTCCTCGGTGGCCAGACTGAGAAGAGGCTGTGGCTGTTCTCAGGTTCAGGCACCTTTGCAAGGGACTCAAATACCAGGTGGCTAGAACCCCTCAAAAAATGCACCATAATTGTCCATTCAGTCTGTTCTCGGCAGTCAGGGAGTTCTGCACCCTGAACGATGCTGCAGAAGGATGATTTATCTCTAGGCAAGTCTGTCTTTGAACTTGCTCTTTGGCTACGGATTTACATCCGTTTCCGCCCTAAGTACACTGTTCAGTTGTGTTGTCTTGTGGTTCCCAACAAAACTTTTTGAAGCAGTTGATTTACATTCTAGTTTAACCAGTTGACTTCCATTTTCATGTGCGTTCCTGAGCCTGTGAGTGGAGTAGACTGACCTAGAGCATAGCCTTGTCTAGCAGGCGAAGATAAGCTGCTCCATCCAGATCTGTTAGAAAAAGCGCCCCACCCCCATGTACCTGCTGGGAGCCGGAAGAAAAGGAAGTAGAACCCTCTGGTAACGGTTTTAGTGACAGATTCAACCCCGCATCTTCTCAGTTCTTTGTCTTTGCATTGCTGCATAGACGTCCCCAGGGTGATGAGTGCCAGGCACTCAGACAGTTTGTGTGGGATGGGAGACAGTCCCCACTGCTCTGGTGCCAAGCTGTCAGCTAATGAATCCATGAGGAACTGGGGGTGAGTGCAGTGAAAATTCGTGGGTGTATTGTTACACGAAACTGTTCTGAGTAGCTGTGCTTCAGAAAGGCCTCCCTGATCGGAGGAAGCCTTGACGCTGTCTGATGTACAGCACCTGGGAGCTGAGCAAGCTTTGCTGGGCCCTGTGGGGAGTTCTTTGTGAGTTTTCCCCCATCCCACTTACAACTGACTGATATGTAGAGGTTAGAAGAGAAGAGTGCTCTAAAGATTTTTGTTGCCACTATTAATTGTTTTTTTTTTTGGTTTGTTTTGTTTTGTTTGTTTTTTTGAGACATGATTTCATCTGTCGCAGGCTTTCCTCAAACTGTGTAGCTGAGGATGACCTTGAACTTCTGATTCTCCCACCACCCCATCCTGAGTGCTGGGACGACAGAGATGGACCGGCATGCCTGGCTTATGCTGTTCTGGGGTTGATACAGGGCCCCATGCTCTTTCAGCCCTAAGTACACTGTGAAGCTGAGCTGACTTTTGGTTCACAGCGGGTCTTGGGGAAGCAGAGCATGGACTCACAGTGTAAGTGCTGGGCAAGCACTCTGCCAGCCAAGCTACATCCCCAACCCTAGGAGGGGTATAGCTATTCGCCAAGTGGGTGTTTGAGACTTACTGTGTTCTTAAAGACACAGAGGCGTGGTTTCTGACCTTGAGGAAATGAAAGGGGTGTGGGCCAAGAGAGACAGTTTCCCAAGGACCGGCTGCTGGGAGTGTGCATTGTGAAGGTGTGTCTGGCGCTTCTGTTGCCAGTCTTGATGACATATGGGCTTATGTTACACTTTCTCTCCTTTCTGCACACGGTGAGACCTGCCTGTCAGCTTTCCTGCAATGGATGAGGTCACAGAGATGGCGGCTCTCATGTCCTGAACAGCAGTCTTTGGATGTTGCAACTCTGATGGTCAGTTATTACTTTCATTATAATTCCTGGCCAGAAGTCTCAGCAAGACAGAATTGCCTCAAAGCCTGAGAGCCGAGGGATTAGGACAGATGTCTAGATTCCCATGTAAATAGTGGACTGGTGTTGGCTGCTGCCTAATTAGAGCAAGATGCGTGTTCTCCTGAGTAAGTAAGGCCAGGGTGAGCAGCCAGAGAGACTACAAATGCAGATGAGGTACCTTAACAGGACTTGATTTGTTTCTCTCTCTCCTTCCTTCCCTTTTCCCTCCCTCCCTTCCTCCCTCCCTCCCTCCTTCCCTCCTTCCCTCTCTTCCTCCCTTCCTCCCTCCCTCCCTCCCTTCCTCCCTCCCTCCCTCCCTCCCTCCCTCCTTCCTTCCTCCCTCTTTACCTCTTTCCTTCTGTTTTCTTTTTTGGTGACGAGGTGGCTATGGTGAGGTGTCGTGTAGCCAGGGCTGGCTGGGACTCCACTGTGTAGTGGAAGATTGACTGTCTCAACCTTTCACGTGCTGCAAGTACAGGCATGTATCACACCCGAGCTTGGGTTGGTTTTTGTTTTTTACCCAGACCTTTGAACGTGGTCCTTCTAATCTGTCTGTCAAGGTTTCTGACTTCCGTAAGCATAGTAGTTACTCAGGATGTCATAGGTGGGCATGAGATGGAGATACTGCTGAAGAAAACATGGATAATTAAACCCATAGTGAGCAAGTTACTTAATTGAGCAGAAAGGAATTCATGGCCCCTCTTTCCTTGTCTCCACATAAAGGAGTTCGGATCACAAAAGTAAAGAGTGTCAGTGTTCGTGTAGAATGGAGACTGTGCTAGCATGTTTCCTGGAAGTGCCCAGTGGAGGTGGCCCTCGTGTGCTGTGCAATAATCCTCTTGTACACTGTAAAGATTTGTCACACAATTGGTTTAATAAAACACTGATTGGCCAGTAGCTGGGCAGGAAGTTAGGTGGGAAAGGCAAACTGAGAATGCTGGGAGGAAGGGGGGTGGAGTCAAGGAGTCGCCAGCCAGATGCAGAGGAAGCAAGATGAGAATGCCGCACTGAGAAAAGGTACCAAGCTATGTAGCTAAACACAGATAAGAATTATGGGTTAAGTTAAGCATAAGAGCTAACTAGTAATAAGCCTGAGCTACCAGCTGAGCATTTATAAGTAATATTAAGCCTGCGAGTCAGTTATTTGGGCAGCAGCTGCTGGGTGTTGGGAACAGGCAGGCAGGAGAGAAACTTCCACCTGCACTGATGCCTCTCCCTTCTTCACTTCCTCCCTCTCTCCTGCCCTTCTTCCTTCTGTGGTGCTGATGAGTGAACCCAGGGCTTTGCACAGGGCTAAGCAAACACTCCCCCACTAAGCTACATACCCAGTTCTTTTTTTAAAAAAATAGTATTTTTATTAAATCCTTAAGATTTTCATAAATGTATACAAGGTATTTTGATCATAATTACTCCACTCCTCCAAATCCTCCTAGAACCAAACTCCCAACCCCCTCCAGCTTCATGTCTTTTTAAATTTAATTTTATTTAAAAAACAACAGAACTCACCAAGGGCCTGGCATGATGGCTCAGTTGTTAAGCGTACTGGCTGCTCTTCCAGAGGACATAGGTTTGATTTCCAGCACCCACACGGTGGCTCATAGCTCTCTCTAACTCCAGTTCCTGGGGCTCTGATGCCTCTGCTGACCTCCTTGGTCACTATACACACATGGTATAGAGACATACATGCAGGCAAAACATTCATACATGTGAAATTAAAACAAATGACCTGCCAAGTTCAGTCTGTGCTGCCCGTGTACTGATGGGTGTTCGCGAGGTTGTGGTCAGCCCCTCAGGTCCCGAAGCCTACGAGAAGCCATCTGCTGTCAGTAGCTCCTCAGCTATGGGTGGGCCACTTCCGCCTCCAGGCTGGGATGTTCACTGGTTTATCTTAGGCATCAGCCACAGCTGCTGTGGGTTCATAAGTGCAATAGTCCTGTCCTGTCCGGAGACGCTCTTTCGATCCAGTCTTATGGCCTCTGGCTCCTTCTTCAGCGATGGTCCCCAAGTTTTGTGCAGAGGGGGTGTGAGAGAGGTGCCATGTGTGGCTGAGCACGCCACAGGCACCAGGCATGCACTTGTCCAGAGAAACATATGCAGGGAAAACATCCACAGATGTTAAGTATAATTTGTAAAAAAAAAAAAAAAAGTGCAAATATTAACTACTGGTGACACTACTTCATTCCCATCAGAATGACTTATCATTCACAAGTGCTGGTAAGGACATGGTGAAATCTGGATGCTCGAGCGATACTGTCAGAGACTGGAAATAGTATGCCTGTTGTGGAAAACAGTGTGGTGGTCCATGGAAAAAAAAAACCCTAAAAATTGCCAGCTGTAGTGACTCATACCTGTAATTCTAACATTCAGGAGGCTGAGGCAGGAGGGTTGCCAAGAATTTAAAGCCATTCTGGGATACATAGTGAATTATGAGCTAGCCTGGGCTACAGTGTAAGATGCAGTCTTCAAAAATGAGTATCTCAAGGTTACTTTCTGTGGAGGGGCCTGCCCGAGTGCAGTTATTTTGCATAATACATTAAGGACATCTGTATATTTAAAAATCATCTAAAGAGAAGGAACAGGACTTCATTCTGTTACAGAAATTAAGAGGCCGGGTCAGGGAGCCAGTGAGATAACTCAGCAGGTGAATGTTCCTGCTGATAAGCCTGAGGACCTGAGTTCAATCCCTGGGATCCACTCGGTGGAAAGGCAGAATTGACTCCTATAGGCTGTCCTTTGATCTCTACATGCATACCATGTGTCCACACTCACCCACTCCCTACATGCACAGAAATAACTAAAATGTAATAATACTAATAAAAAAAGAAGCTAGCCAGGGCCATCAGTCATCAGAAGCTTGACTGAGGGTCATCCATACCTCTGTAGATTGACCAAAGGCCATTCCTGGGGGCAGACCAGGGTTTTCTGTGGGAAATTTTTCTAAGACTTCAAAATGTATTCTAGGAAGCATGGAAATAATGACAAATTTCTAAGTTCATAGTTAACAATTTAACTTCATATCAAAGAATTTCATTTGCATGTGGGTGAAGTTGTGGATTGTACACCCATGTAATTAAATGAAGTGGCCTGTGGTACAATGTGATCAATTACATTTGGCAGATTTGTTTCCAGAATCATGAGTTGGGCTTTATGGTGGCTGATGATAGGAACTTGTGTTGTTGAGATCATCCCCGGAGTCATAAGGATGTAAAGTAAACTCTTTCAGTCCTCTTTAGGGTAAAACAAATGTCTATAATGAGCATCTGCGAGTGGTCTCAGCTGGGGGTGTGGCTCAGCAGTAGGTCCTTGCTCACTGTGTATGCCTTTGGTTCAAGCCTTGGCAATTAAATGATAACTCAGAAAAAGTGGTTTCAAGTGATTAAGATGCAGGGTAAAAACCAGAAACAATCTATTCTTCAGTTTTCTCATCTGTATAATGGGGATGTTAACGGTATCTATCTCATGGAATCCTTATGAAGCTTAAGTATGTAGCAGTGGTTGTCCGGTGTATAGTAAACACTCAGTGGATTCTACCCACTATTATCACTGTTACCATATATCATAATTTTTTTCTAATTTAACCCAAGTAGGTCTGCTGAATTTAAGTCTATCAGGGTAATAATGGGCAGTGTTTTGGTTTGAACGTGGAATGTCCCCTATAGACTCATGTGTCTAAACACTTTTGGTCCCTAGTTGATGCCACTGTATTTGAAGGCTGTAGAACCTTTAGGAAGTGGATCTTTGCTAAAGGAAGTGGGTCACTGGGGTGGGTCTTTCTTGACTGTGTTGGTCTGAATGAGAATGGCCCCAATAATCTTATATGTTTGAATGATTAGGCCCCAGTTGGTGGAACTGTTTGGGAAGGACTAGGAGGTGTGGCCTTGTTGGAGGAGGTGTGTCACTGGAGTGGGTGGGCTTTAGGGTTTCAGAAGCCCATGTCATTCCCACTTAACTCTCTCTGCCTCATGGTTGTTGCCTCAAGATGTGAGCTCTCCGCTGCTGCTTCACCTCCATGCCTGCCTGCCTGCTGCCATGTTCCCTGCCATGATGGTCATGACTCCAACCCTCTGAAAATGTAAACGGTAGTAGAATATTTTAAGCTGTGTTACTTTTGTTTATGTTGCATTTGTTTAACTCTGTGAAGCTGTGTTACTGTGCCTGTCTGAAACACCTGATGGTCTAATAAAGAGCTGAGCGGTCAATAGCAAGGTAGGAGAGAGAAATAGGCGGGGCTGGCAGGCAGAGAGGATAAATAGAAGGAGAAATCTGGGAGGAGAGGTCAGAGAAGAAGTAGCCAGAGAAGGAGGAGGACTCCAGGGGCCAGCCACCCAGCCACCCAGCCACCCAGCCACCCAGCCACCCAGCCACCCAGCCACACAGCCACCCAGCCACACAGCCACACAGCCACACAGCCACACAGCCACACAGCCAGCCGTGAAGTAAGAAACAAAGTAAGGTTACGGAAGTAAGAAAAAGGGAAAATCACAGAGGCAAAAGATAGATGGGATAATTTAAAGTTAAGAAAAGCTGGCTAGAAACTAAGCCAAGCCAAGGCTGGGCATTTATAAGTAAAAATAAGCCTCCATGTGTGATTTGTTTGGGAGCTGGGTGGCTGACCTCCCAAAAGAGCAGAAACAAACAATAGTAAGCAAGCCCTTTTTATTATAAGTTGTGTGGTCATGGTGTCTTATGGTAATAGAACAGTCACTAACACACAGACTGCGGAGGCAGTGTGACCAGCTGCATCAAGGTGATGGTGCTACGCGCCTTCTTTCCTGTCAATCAGTCGTGATGGGCGGGCTCCCCACACACTGAGCCAGAATCAACCCTTGCTCTCTAAGTTCCTGTCAATCAGTCGTGATGGGCGGGCTTCCCACACACTGTGAGCCAGAATCAACCCTTGCTCTCTAAGTTCCTGTCAGTCAGTCATGATGGGTGGGCTCCCCTCACACTGTGAGCCAGAATCAACCCTTGCTCTCTAAGTTCCTTTCTGTCAAGCGTTTGGTCACAGCAGTGGAGGAAATAATGAATACACAGTGTTCCCAGAGTGTCAGCCATCAGCAAGCCTCCTGAACCAGTGCAGCATAGTACAGTGAGGCTTTTGCAGTCAGAGGCCAGGGAATGATCGGCAAAGCAACAGGATGTCTTAATACTGCTTTTGGTAGATCTCTACCCAGGTGACGTAGGCTAACTGGTGAGCTGTAGACTAGCTGTCTCTAGTTTTGTTAGCTTTTCAGTAGGAAAAATGACTTGAGAAACCTAGATTTAAAATGTAAGGCAGATCAGCGCTACCCCTTTCAAATAGCATAGCTCTGTTAGAGTCCACCCATCTCAGAGCTCATCTCAGAGCTCAGCAGTTTGATGCTGCCAGGATTTGCTTTGTGTTTTTCACAGCATCTCACTCTGTCGCCCAGGCTGGCCTTGAACTAGCAGTGATCCTCTTGCCTTAGCTTCCTGAGTATTAGAACCACAAGGATAAGCTGTACCTCTAGCTAGCTGCCAGGATTTGGTTCATACTAGTCCTGTTGGACTTGGACAGTGGCAGGCTCACTGGGGACCTGTTATGGTTTAAATGTCATTCCAGAGCAACTTGCCCAGAAGGCCCAGTGTCTTTGCCGTATTTGAGAATCATAGCTACAGCATCTCTGCTTACAGACTTTGGAAGAGATATAAGAAACAATGCAAAGTAAACAGTTGCTGGTTGTGAGCTCACTAGGTTCTGGAGTGCGTGCTTGTAACCCCAGCACTTAGGAGGCTGAGAAGATGATGTAGAGTTCAAGGCCAGCCTGGACTATATAGCAAGACCCTGCCTCCAAGACAAAAAAGCCTTGGCCAATCATGTGACATTATCCATGTGCTACTGAGCTGTTATTTATGTGCCTGGAATCAGCCTTATGTCTACAGATGGGTCCTTTTCCAGCTGCTGTTCAGTCAGGCCAAGGGAGACGGAGACAACTGCCCACAGTTTGTAACTGGACAGTTAAGTCTATTCTAGGTCCTTAGTTCAGCTCTAAAGTTCTAAATTCTCAACCCCAAACCTAATCTCATCTCTGGATTCATAGTCAAGAAGCCAACAGCCATTGTTTGCTTCTTTTTTTATCAACTAGTCAAAAAGACCATTTAAAATTTCTTAGCTTGATCACCTCCAGCTCACCCTGTCACACGATAAAGCTGCCCACTTCCTCTGTATTTTAATTTATTAAGCATTCAACTCTCAGACTTTGTTTCCACATGAAGGCTCGCTCTTCCCTTGCTGGGATAGCTGTGTCTTGCAGTATACCCCACCTGATCTCCTGCGTGCTGGGGACAGGCTCTCTACAGTGTGTCTACCATGCTGATGGGATTTGTGCCCTGCACCTGGTCTGGTGCAGGATGCACAGGAGGTGCTTAAGACTGTGGATGAAGAACCTGTAGGAGAGGAGCCTTGATATACATCCCACCAAAACTAATACTTTAAGGGCTAGAGAGACAAGTCAAATGTTAAGAGCACCTGCTGCTCCTGCAGAGGACCCACGTTCAGTTCTTAGCACCCACATAGTGGCTTCCACCATCTGTACCTCCATTTTGAGTCTGATGCCTTCTTCGGGCCTCCAATGGCATTTCATGCACGTGGCACACAAAAGTGCTTGTGGAGAAAGTACTCATAGAGAATAAATAAGTAAATCTGGGAGGAAAAATGAAGAACACTTCAGCAAAGTGCTGGTCTAGAAGAGTCTTTGCTGGAGAGACTGAATGCTTCATGTTCCCACACATCTTATTTTTAAACAAAAGTCAAGTAGCTGAAAGATGGGAGCGTGTATTCTCATGCTTGTTTCTCTGTTTGCTTTCAGGCTGTTCCTGTGTTTTTCATTTTGCATAATGTAGCTGAAGTTCTCATCTGCGGGTACCAGAAGTGTGTCTGGAAAGAGGTAAATGATCAAGAGAAATGCTAGCTTCACAGCCCTTCCTTGAAATGTCAGAGACCTGCTTTTTACTCAGTGGCCTGTCCCAGATAGGGTTACTATTGCTGTGAAGAAACAGCAAAGCCAGTGGAGGAGGAAAGGGCTTGTTTCATTCACATTCCAGTCAACAGTTCATCTCAGAAGTAGTGAGGGCAGGAACCTGGGGGCAGGAGCTGATGCAGAGGCCATGGAGGAGTGCTGCTCACTGGCTTGCCTTCCAGACTTACTCAGCCTGCTTTCTAATAGAACCCAGGACTGCCAGCCCAGGGATGGCTCCACCCACAGTGGGCTGGGCCCTCCAACATCAATCACTAATTAAGAAAATGCCTACAGGCTTTCCTGCAGCCAGATCTTGTGGAGGCTTTTTCTCAATTGAGGTTCCCTCCTTTTAGATGACCAGCTTGGGTTAAGTTGACATAAAACCAGCCAGCACGTGGCCCAAATGTGTGTCCGCTAGTTCCAGTCAAGACTGCCAGGCAGTGGTCACTGATTCAGGGGACCCAGGCAGTGGTCACTGATTCAGGGGACCCAGCTTGCTTGATGATGGGAAACGCAACTGGACTCCAGGCCAGGAAGAACCAGACCCTCAGGAAACGAAGAGGAATTTGATGTGGGAAAGCATTCCCACGTGTGGCTAGTCTCAACAACACAAGGAAGTGCACAGCTGAGTTTCATACAGGGTACTGGCCCTTTGCCCACTCGGGGAGACTGGCTTTTCGTTCCAGTCCTAACCCTATCTGACACTGTTACTAAAGAACTAGAACCCCCCCGAGTCTTTGAATGAGTGGGGCTACAGTCAGGGCTGCCTTTTTGGAGCATCTTCCCAGACAGAGACTCAAGGACCAGAAGAAGCAAGCGGTAATGAAGAGAGAAACGGTTAGGGAAGCTACAACAGAGGCAGTGTGGGAGGACCGGGGAGAAGGATGAGGAGCAGTCCCGCTGAGCCTTTGCCCACTGAGGCTTTTACTGACAAGGGAATGGGAGTTCCATTCTGCCCCATGACGTGAGCCTTGGGCACAGAAACGACATTTTACCTCCTCAGGCCAATCAAGTTAAAAAGTGACTACACAGTTCATTACTGTTGGTTTTACTCTACAGTCTGAATTACCAGTCCCTTTTCGTGTGTTTGTGTGTGTGTGTGTGTGTGTGTTCTTATGTTTGGTGACAGGAATTATTTTCTCTGTATCCCTAGCTGGCTTCCTTTGACTCCCCTTCCCCTAGAGCAGAGCCGCATGATGAACATCTTTGTAAACCCAGGAGCAAGCCCCAGGGCTTCTGGTTAGTCACTTTCTCCTCTGAGGTTCAAGTTCAGCTGCTCAGCTTTTGGGGGGATGACTCACACCACCCACACTTTTAGCCGTGAGTTAGAAATGAAGACTAGCACTTCCACAGTTCTGCCTCCTATCTGGTCAGGGGTAAGAATCAAGTCAGGTGAGAGAGTAACCCGGAGCTTTCCATCCACCAGGAGACGCTTCTTTACTTGCAAATTAGGGTCAGACTTCTGGCTGGAAGGGTTAGTGACGGTAACTAGTGAACATGAAATGTTTAGAGTCTTCAACTCTATTTCATTAGTCACACAAACCAACAGATCATTTCTTTCTTTCCCCTTGAGACCGGGTATCATGTAGCCCAGGCTACTTCAAACCTTTAACTCACTGAATAACTGAGGATGACCTTGAAACTCCTAACCCTTAGGTGTGTGCGACTGCACGTACCTAACATCAGTTCCTGTTGGAGTAAATTGGGAAGCAAGCAAGTGGGTGAGAATTTTAGTCATTCAGGAACATCTTTGGCTGGCGACATAGCTCAGCTGGTGGTGTCCTTACCTAGCACGTGTGAGGCCCTGGGTGTGGTCGCATGAGCCTATAGTCCTCCCAGTTGTCAAGTGGATCAGAAGTTCAAGGTCATACTTGGCTATATAGGGATATGTGAGACCCTGTCTCAAGAAAATCCAAAACAGCCTCTCTCCATAGTGAATGTAATAAGATATATAAGTAGGTTTAGGAAAAAAAACTCTGGAAAACCCTGTATTTTACAGACATTTTCTTTGCACGTATGTAGACGTACCGACACCGTAGCCTTTCGGTGAACAAGTCTCAGGCACCCGACTGCTGCTGCTGTTCGTGGTGGATGAGGCGTGTGTGGCCAGTCCCTGTCGGCTCACATAGAGGTGTTTTTTCTAGTAGCTTGTCATTAAAATCTTCTCTGAGATGAAGATTTCTAGGTTTCTGTTTGTTCGTTTTTGTTGATTTTTATTTTTGAGTCAGGGCCTCACTTTGTAGCCCTGGCTAGTCTGGAACTCACTATGTAGATCAGTGCTGGCCTTGGACCACAGAGATCTTCCTGCCTCTGCCTCCTAAGCCCTTGGCCTTGTACTCTTGAGGCAAGGTCTCGCTCTGTAGCCCAGGCTAGCCTGGAACCTGAAATTCCACCTCCTCGATGTGGGATATGTACGTAATGTAACTCACACCTCAGACCTACAGCTGAGAACCTGAGTTTATTTTCATGAGGAACACAGTTGCTCTCTCCCTCACACACGCTCAGATGTCACAGCGAGGGCCAGTGAGATGGCTCACTGGGTAAGGGGCTTGCCTCCAAGCTGTGCAACCAGGTTTGACTCCTGGAACCCATGTGGTGGAGAAGAGAACTGACTGCTGATGCGCACCCCACCCCCACGACTAATAATAAATGTCAAAAGTTGGGGGATGGCTCAGAGGTTAAGAGAACTGGCTGCTGGCTGCTCTTCTAGAGGTCCTGAGTTCAATTCCCAGCAACCACATGGAGGCTCTCAACCATCTGTAATGAGATCTGGTGCCCTCTTCTGGTGAGTAGGCACACATGCAAGCAGAACACTGTGTACATAAATAAATGTTAAAAGTTATGAGACTTGGCTTTACCATTACATATAAACTTTACTTCACTATTATGTATAAAGTTCATGTATATCAATACAAAATTACCATTATGTATAAATTTATAAATTCTAGAGAGTAAAATTGACTCCCAGATTGTGAGAGTTAGCTTGATGTAGAGGCTGAAGTTCACGTTGCACCACCCACAGTGAGTTCTATATGTTCTCTCTGCTGCCCTCCCCGCATCCCACGCAGAGTCCGACTCTAACGGTGGCTTGTGGATTAGCCTCACTGCCGGTGTGTGTTAGAACGCTGCCACTGTCGGTTTGTTTCAGTGTGTGTGGTTTATACTGAACAGCAGACAGTCGGCCAGGCCTAAGCTGAGACCAGGAAAGTGCGCTCGTGACCCTTGTGGAGCTCGCAGCTGAGTAGGGAAGAGCTGACGTTAATATGTGGTCTGTGGAGCCCGTACGATCATATGTGGGCTGCAGCTGGGTGCGGGGACCAGTGACCACAGGGAGGCCTCTCCAGGGCTAGATTGGAGTTGAGCTACATGGGATGGGTGGGGTTTCTTTTGAACAAGAGAAGAAAGGACACTTCAGGTGGCTTAAGGTCAGAGAGCCTGTCACTGAAGGACTGGCAGGCAGGCTGTGGCACTAAAGGGTCAGGTGTGGAACCAGAATGCTGAGCCCAAACCCCCAAGACCTTGAACAACCTCTTCCCTGATTTCCTTCATGTCTTGGCTGTTGACCCATAATTAGACCAGACAATGCAGGTAAAGCCCAGCACACACTAAGCAGTGTTTGCAGGAAATCAGCTAATCCAGAGTGATTTTAACCCTTATTATAATTGTTGTCATGTGAGTGTTTCTCTCTCACTGTGTAGTTCTGGATGGCCTTGACCTTGCAGTCCTCCTGTCTCAGTCCATGGCTGGGATTATAGGCCTGTGCCACACTCAGCCAGAAATATGACTTCTGAGGAGTTGCTTTTTGCAACCCCAGACCCTGAGATATTATTGGGAGGGATTATTTCTGGAGCAAAGTCCGGAAATGAGAATGCCACACAGTAAGGTCCTGGTTGTCCTCGAGCCCTGGGGAACGGAGCTGTCTAATGAGCTTTTATCATGTCCTCACTCTGTCTCTCAGCTTCTTTAGTCCGTCTGAAAGGGTTTGAAATTTTAGAAAGATCTGGACATGGTAGCTTATACCTGTAATCCTAGTTCTAAGGAGGCTGAGGCAGGGGAATTATTTTGAGTTCAAGACCAGCTTGAGCTACATAGTGAGTTCAAGGCCAGCCTGGGGTACATGAGACCCTGTGCCAAACAAAACAAAACCCAGAATAGATAAAATGAAAAAAATAAATTTAATTAAGAAAGACTGCCCTGAGAGGCCGAACTCTTAGGGACTGGGTAGCTGCACTGTTCTGTGTCGTGAGCCCTGCAGTGGTTGCTGGGGAGACTTGTTATTCATAGCGAAGGGAGCCGGGCCCACAGCCTCTGCCCTTGTGCTTGCTTTTAGCCACACTTGTGAGGTTTCCACTATGTTTAGCTTCTAACACAGCTTGAAAGACAGCACATTTTACAGTAATGGGCGGGATGCATTGTGCCCACTAGGGGGCAGCACAGCCATGCTTGCCTTGTTTCCCATGTTCAGAAGATCCCAAAGAGACAAGTCATAGCTCTGGACTCGAGAGAAGCTGCTTATTAAAAGAACAAAAACTTGATTATTTTTCAACACGTGAAAACTTAAGGTATCCTGGAGAGCAGACCACATGTTTCTTTTGTCAACTCTCTCTCTCTCTGAGACAGGCTCTCAGACTGCCCTGGAACTGGCTAGCTTGGAATTTACCCTGTAGCCAACATTGGCCTTGAACTCATTATTCTCCTGCCTTGGGCTCTGGAGGGCTGGGATGATGGGTGTGTGTCACTGTGCCTGGCTTCAGCCCTGTACTTCTAAGCAACACACTATCTGAATAGGGGTGAAAAATTGTAGGTTGCCCCAGATAGTAAAATGACCCTGAAGTATCGAGGATTAAGCTGTCATTCTTCCTGCTCATTTCACCATCAAACAGAAACATCTGTGTGACTCTTGTAAAACTTCATTCTTCTGTGCCAAGGGTTAATTTACTTGATCTGACTAAAAAGACTTAGAGAAGAGGCCAGGTTAGTTCTTTATTTCAAGGCATTTTAAATGCCAGATTATATTCTCCCAATCTGCTATTTTTTTCCTTCGCTCTGAGGGTGAGATAAAATGGCCCTTATCCCCATTTCTGTTTACTTTTTTTTGTGTGTGTGTGGTTTTTCGAACAGAGTTTCTCTGTGTGGTTTTGACTGTCCTGGATCTCGCTCTGTAGACCAGGCTGGCCTCAAACTCACAGAGATCCACCTGCCTCTGCCTCCCGAGTGCTGGGATTAAAGGCGTGCGCCACCATTGCCTGGCTTCTGGTTTACTTTTTATAGACCAGAAAATGTATAACATTGCTAAGAGTCAGAGCTGGATGAATGAAAGGGATATTTAGAGAGACACAGGTGTAGCTATGTACAATGATGCATGCCTATAGTTACAGCTACACAAGAGACTGAGGCAGGAGGATCACTTGAGTTTAGGAGTTCAAGTACAGTCTGGGAAACATAGCAAGACCAGTCCCCTCCCCACAATCATTAAATAAGGGACTGGAGATATGGCTTAGAGGTTTAGACCACCTGCTACCTTTGCAGAGGACCTGGGTTCGGTTCCCAGCACCCACACTGAATGTCTTACAGTCACCTTGTAGCTCCAGTTCTAGGAGATCTGATGCCCTCTTCTGGCTTCTGTGGGCATCTGCATGTATATGGTGCATGAAAAGTCACACAGACACACATATACTTAAATAGTAAATAAGTATTTTTTAAAAATCAGGAAATAAATGAATACATACATAGAGGCTAGAAGTTGAACTAGAGGTTAGTTTCCTTTCCCGTGAAGATAACATTGACTTCTCTCTGTGTCCTTGGATGGGTGTGTAAGATTTGAAAATTGGCACCGACATCATCTTGTTGTTCATAAGCAAACGCTGCTGACCAAGTCATCCTTTGGTCCAAGCAGCAGGAAGCGGCAGGACCGTTGTGGCAGCAAGCCCTCCGTAAACATAAAAAGGTTGATTTGTTTATGTATCTCATGTAGGTGGAAGTTTTGTCTGCGTGCACGCCCCCCAGAAAAGGGCATCGGATGCCATGGGACTGCAGTTATAGGTGGTTATAAGCCACCATGTGGGTACTGGGAATTGAACTCAGGACCTTTGGGAGAGCAGCCAGAGCTCTTAACTGCTGAACCATCTCTCCAGCCTCTGGCAGTGAGCTCTTAAGCCCCCTAAAAAAATTGACTTAATAATTTATTCGCTTTTTAATCTAAATGTTTTTGTTGAAGGGAATTAAAGAGTTTTGAAAGACTAATTAATTATGTCTTTTCACTTTCATACAGAAAACATCGCCCACAAAGATCTGTAGGTAAGTTAAAAGAAAACACCCCGAGGATGTAAGATTTGACCTGAGTTTAACTTAGCTGGTAAACTGTTGAAGGGGGAAATACATGAACAGTCATATATTTGTGCTTTGTTTCCTATTTTTTAAATTATTCTCTTTTTGCAGTATTTTCTTTTTTGGATACAGGGTTTCTCTGTGTAGTCCTGGCTGTCCCAGAACTCACTCTGTAGACCAGGCTGGCCTCGAACTCACAGAGATTCACCTGCCTCTGCCTCCTGAGTGCTGGGATTAACGGGGTGCAATATTTTCTTCTGAGGGGAAGAAACAACCCAGATTATATTTCTACACTGAGTACAGAACTTCACTAATTGTGCGGTAGTAGTGATGGAGAACCAAATGAAAGATGTGGAAACAACTTAAAATCTAAAACACAAAACAAAACAGGGGTGGTGGTGGGATGGCTCAGTTAATAGTGCTTAGCACACGAGCATGATGCCCTTGTTCAATCCCCAGCTCCCACTGGAAAAGGGGGGGGTGTGGGGGACAGGTGCTTGCAATTCCAGGTGTGATGCAATGGAGAAGACATGGTTGTGAGACCCTGTTTCACAAAACGAAGTGGATCTGGGCTTGAGAGTTGGCTCAGTGGTTAAGAGCACTTGTTAGCACTTGTGAAGGACCTGGGTTCAATTCCCAGCACATACATGGAGGCTCACCACTTCCTCAGGCACCAGGCATGCATCTGTTGCACAAACATATGTGCAGGCAAAGCACTCACATGAATAAAATAAATAAAAAAAAAACACAAAGTGATCGTTCCCGAGGCATGAACACTCGCCAGAACATGCATGTGCACCTCCTCTCCCATGTGCACCCTTTCACACATGAATCTGTGTGCGCACACATAAAATAATATTTACATCATTGGGTGTCTTAGTTAGGGTTTCTATTGCTGCAATGAAATGCTGTGTGACCAGAAAACAAGTTAGGGAGGAAATGGTTTATTCAGCTTACTCTTCCACATCACAGTTCATCATCAAAGGAAGTCAGGACAGGAACTCATGCAGGGCAGGGACCGGGAGGCAGGAGGAGATGCAGAGGCCATGGAGGGGTGCTGCTTGCTGACTTGCTCCTCATGGCTTGCTCAGCCTGCTTTCTTACAGAACTCAGGACCACCAGCCCAGGGATGACACCACCCACAGTGGGCTGGGCCCTCCCCATCAATCACTAATTAAGAAAATGCCTTACCAAATGCCTTAATTCTAGCACTCAGGAGGCAGAGGCAGATGGATCTACAAAGTGAGTTCCAGGACAGCCAGAGCTGTTACTGGATCTTATGGAGGCATTCTCTCAACTGAGGTTCCCTCCTTTCAGATGACTCTAGCTTGTGTAAGGTTGACATAAACTAGCCAGCACATTGGATCTCTGTGACTTTCCATAATGATAAAAGTGCATCCCAGGGTCTGAATTGTGGTTCTGGGCTGTGATCATAGACAGGTTTAAAAATGCCATGCCTCAGTGTCCCCAGCAGAGTATGTCCCAGGTCTCTGTACCTCCATGTCCTTGTTGTAACTGTGTTCAGCTGCTGGACTGCCCCCTCCCTCAGCAGTGACTAAGAAGCCCCCTGCTGAATGCAGGACACCAGTGGAGCTGCTTTGATAAGGTGGGTTAGGTGTTGTGAATGTATTTCTGGGCTTTCATCCCATCCAATCTCCCTCATCTTCTTTGGCCTTTAGTACAGGTTGCAACTTGAAAGAAAAAGATGTAAACAAAACCTTAGGATCCATCCTCCTCTTTAAAAGGAGATCAGCTGCTGTGAAAAGCTTAGTGCTCTGTTAGTGACTACCGGGTGTAGTCAGTGTGGCTCGAGGGCATGTGCTGTGGGAGCCAATCCAGTCTCACCCTGATGTCCGTATCCTGCTCACCCTGTGGGGAGGCATTGTATATTCTAGCTGGCCTTCCACTCGATGGAGCCCCCGAGCCCATCCATAATCTCCTCCTCACTAAAACCAGCCTGTGCGGCCCAGGAAGCTCCTCACAGTGACCCCTGCTCATCCCTCTCTGCCTTCATTGTCCTTTAGGACACAATAAAGTCACCATGGCTGTCAGAGGAGGGTGGACTGAGTGCAGAGGCTTCTGGGCCACAGGCTGGCCTATGTTCTGACCTTCCCAAAGATAGGGCCTGGCCATGAAGGGTGCTCAGCGCCTCCTGCCTAGGGCCCTAACAGCAGGTCTGGGTACAGTTAGTCCACAGCCACGTTACGGCAGGGAGGACCATTGGGATGGATCAGCATCACTGTTTCCAGTGTACTGAGGTTATGACTCACAGGGTGTTGTATATTACATGGTGTGTATGTTTGGACATGTCTATATGCATGTGATCTATATATAGAATATAGAAATCCGTACGTAATAATATATTGGCATAAGATGCCTTATAATGCCATATGTAAAAATCTCCTGAAAGCCAGGTATGGTG
>CABHPH010148736.1:16943-27247 GCA_902168325.1 Peromyscus nudipes | reverse complement strand
CACACACACAGGCTCACGTGGTCTCCAGTTGTTGGCACTATTTGGGGATGTTAGTGAGCCCTGAGGAAGACCAGCCTCACTGGAGTATGTCACTGGGGGTGGGCCTTGTAGCCCTCCACTTCCTGTTCTTATCCTCTGCTTCCTGTGTGTGGATGACCTGCGATCAGCTGGTTTCCTGCTTCTGACACTGTGCTTTCCATATCCATTGCCATGCTTTTCTGATTCTATCTCTCTGGAACTGTGAATTTCTTCCTTATGTTGCTTTTGATCATGGTGTGTTATCCCAGCAATAGAAAAGTAATCAATATTGTCCTATTTAGGGTTACGATTGCCATGATGAAACACCATGACCAAAAGCCACTCGGGGAGGAAAGGGTTGATTTGACTTACACCTCCACATTGCAGTCCATCATTGAAGGAAGTCAGGGCAGGAACCAGAAGGCAGGAACTGATGCAGAGGCTGTGGCGGGGATGCTGCTTACTGGCTTGTTCATCATGTCTTGCTCAGTCTGCTTTCTCATGGAACCTAGGACCACCAGCCCAGGGATGGCAATACTCACAATGGGCTGGGTGGACTGGACCATTCCACGTCAGTCACTAATTAAGAAAATACCCCACAACCAGATCTTATGGAGTGATTTTCTCAATTGAGAGTCCCTCCTTTCAGATGACCCTATCTTGTGTCAAGTTGGCATAAGATCAGCGAGCACAAACACACACTTCTGGCCTGAGCTCCAGGCTTCTTGTCCGTCACTGTGTTGTGACCGGACAGCTGATGCTCCCTCAGCCATGATGTCATCACCACGATGCAGTTTATGCATTGAAGCTGTTTCCGTCAGACATTTTGCCACAGTGCTATCAAAAGGGACAAACAGATCCCTCAGTCCCTCTGCTCTCCACCTCCCTTCCTTCTCATGTGGGGCAGGTTGCAGCCTTCCTCAGGCCTTTGCCCCTGTGGTGCCATTGGCCCACTGACCAGTCCATTCTTCCCATTCCTGACCACCTTCAAATGTTACCTCTTCAGGATTTCCCTGACTCTTACACCTCAAATGGGACCTTTGTCACAGTCTGTCCCAGTGTCTGGGAAGGAGCAAGTGGCAAGTAACTGTAAGTATGGGTTGAATTGTTGTACCCACTTCATGGAACCCCCAGAGATCACCAAGGAGCCAGTTTCCGATGCAAGCACATAAGGGTCCTTTTATTCAGGTTCAACCTGGGCCACCGCACGGCAGATGGAGGGAAATGTGGTGGCGGCCACAAGCCCAGGTGTAGAGAGTTTTTATAGGGAAAAGCTGCAATCTGGGAATTACATGCTTTGGCAGTTTGGGATTGGATAGAAGGGATATGGGGCAAAGTGATTTTTTGAAACTATTGGTCTAGACTTTGGGCTCGAAACCACATTTGAAACTATTGGGTTCGACTTTTGGTAGGGAACCACAACTTGCTGAGCAGGATTATCTGGGCTGCTCAGCAGGATTATCTAGATATCTTCAAGGGCCACAAACCGCAGACAGGATGTTTGCAGGAGCATACTGCCCTGTATCTGTTCGAGTTGTCATGGCACATTCCTGAGGTCCCTCCTGGAACTGAGTACAGCAGGTGGTCTGAGACGGTGGCCCTCCCCTAAGATAGAGTCTGTTTTGCCTTCACAGAATGAACTTTGGTAGCTGGATGGAAGTGGAGCTGAGTACCCAGTACCCAGCAGCACAGGGTTATGGCAGGATAGAGGGTTGGGCCCAGGGGTATTTGCTTGACTGTCCTTTGGGCAACTGAGTAGTATCTGGGGTCACGGGACCTGAGGTGACAGAGAGGAACTAGGTGGCAGGCAGGGGCCATGCCCAGCAAGTGGCCTTCATTCCAGGCCCTCTTAGCTGAGCGCCTCTCAGATCTCCGTTCCCCATTATATTTCATTCATTTCTGTCCCTGCCAGTTCCTGCCCAGAACTAGTGAATTGTGACAGGCCCTTAACTAGACAAAGAGCGGAGTCACTGTTGTCCCGGTAGTCAGTGCTGGGAGTCAAAGATCTGCTCTCCCGCCCCAGCAGGCACTTGCAGCTTCTCCTCAACACTCTCGCTCTATCCAGCCATTATTTCATGCAGAGAAAATTGCTTCCCAGGATCCTGGACTGTGAGAAAGAGTCCAGATGTGGATATCCTGCCTGGAAGCTTGGATAAGATTGGAGATGCTGTCCCTTTCTGTGGTGCTAGCCTGTGAGTGGCGAAGGCGGATCCAGGAGCCTAGGTTTGCACGTCTCACCTGCCAGGTGTCAATTTCTCCTCCGTAAATCCTCAGAGTTGAACAAGATCAGTAGCTTTTGCATGGTGTTTACAACACCCCGAGGAGTGAGAGAGACACGGGCTGGATGTTAGATGAAATCCGAGAGAACAAGGCACAGACGGCTCCTGGGAGAGGCTTTCTGGGAGTCTGTACACCCTGGAGGGGTGGGCTTCTGAGAGGAGCGAGTTCAGCAGCAGCTCTCACTCCCTGTTCCCACTCTGTGATGAGTGACTGTTCAGATTTCACAGGAAAGCCACCCAATAATCCCCGCACTCGGAGGAAATCCAGGCCATCCTCACTTATGTAGCAAGTTTGAGCCTAGCCTGGGCTACATGAGATGCTGTCTTAGAAAATCAACTCTCCCCCTTGCGTCTCATTTGAAAGCTGTGTTCGAATGTGCATGCCTGTAATCCCAGCACGTGGGAGGAGGAGGCAGGGACCAGGGGTTCAAGGCCAGTCTTGCTTACATACCGAGTCTGAAGCTAACCTGGGCTACGTGACACCCTGTCTCATCATCCTCAACCCTAGATGGAGCTTCACTGAGACTACGCTTCTTCCGCTGACACCCGAGAAACCCCACGACTCTAGAGGTGGTGGCTCACAGATTTTCCTCTGGTTTTGGTTTCGACACTTACATTTTCTGCCCGTCAGGAGCACCACGTCCCGGGTGTTGGGGGCGGTTTTGTTTCTTCTGCAGAGTGAATCTGTGAGATGCAATCAGGGTGCTTGTTGAAAATAGGTAGGTGGGCAGGTATGGCCTTCGTGGACATTGTACACAGCACACACGAGTACCCACTGGCGAGCTGGAGGGAAGTCTGACCATGAAGTAGCGTTCATGGGAAGAAGTGTGGCAAGGACATGAGGAGCTTGGAGCTCTGGAAGAAACAGAGAGGTTGCCTCAAACCCCTGATCTTGACGCCCACTTCTGTGCCTCTTGCATGCCTGTTAGCAGCAACCACAGAGTGTTCTCTGTTCCATTCCATGGCACCTTGTCCTTGCCTTGATGGGGAATGGTACGCTCAAGGCTCAGTGGGAGGGAATGCAATGGGAGCCAGGAGAGAAGAGCCCAAGAGAACCCCTGGAAAGAAAACCAAGAGTCGAGATACAGTATAACCAGAGAAGTAGAGCCAGAGAAGACTCAGTTGGTAAAGCACTTGCTACACAAGCAGGAAGACCTGATCTTGACGCCCAGCACCCGCATAAAAAGTTGGATGCAGTGCTGAACATCTGTAATCCCAGCACTGGGGATGTGGTGACAGAGGGTCTCTGAGGCTGGCTGGCCAGTCAGTCTAGACAAATTGGTGAGCTCCCCTTGCAGCAAGAGAACCTATCTCAAGATGGAGAACAATTAAAGAAGATGATGGACATTGTACTCTGGCCTCTGTACATACAGACACATGTATATTTGCAGGCAAATACGTAAGTTCACACATGAACATGTATACACACATACAATTAGGAATAAAGAAGTAAATATCTAAAGATACAGCATAACTCACCATGGGTGAATGAACTTGTACCTTTCTGAGGAGATGGAGACACTAAACATAGACCTTTTAGAAGCGGTGGGTCTCAGGTGCAATTTCAGAAACCCCAAGAAGAGCCTGTTCAAGCAACAAGGAAACATGTCCTCATTGCATAAAATGTCCTGGGTGAGGGGTAGGCTTCAGGACCACACGGATTTGAAGTAGCAAAGGCACAGTGTGAACTCAACAGGAGTGTGAGCCTGGTGTGAACTCAGCAGGGGTGTGAGCCTGGTGTGAACTCAGCAGGGGTGTGAGCCTGGTGTGAAGTCAGCAGGAGTGTGAGCCTGGAGTGCTTGGGGAAGCCAGAGGGACTTCTCTATTTAGTAGCCTCCTCCCTGCAGGCCTCAGTGGGCAGAGTGGGTGGGGCTTTGTGAGGTCAGGCTGGCTGAGGGGTGGGCTAGGCTGGTAGCCTGCTACTAACCTCGGAGGCTGATGGGGCAGTGGTGTGTGTGTGTGAGTGTGTGTGTGTGTGTGTGTGTGTGTGTGTGTGTATGTAGAGAGCAGCCTTCATACAGATGTGGGGTAGATGCAGAGACTGCATCTGGAGCGGTTCCCTGACTAGAAGTAGGAGGCAAGTTGATTGTTGGGACAAGGTGGGGAAGGTCCCAGGGGACCTTAGGAATTCACAGATCGAAACAGAAGGAAGTAAATTTCCAGAGAGGTAGGTATTTAATGTATTATCTCTTTAATCTTTACAGAGGAAATGTGGTTCAGTGGGCATAACACTTTCCAAATAGAGGACTTGGGCCTGATCCCCAGCACCACTTGGAAAAGCTGGTAGCTTCAGAGTGTTGGTAATCCTGCCAGCGGCAGAGGTAGGGGGTGGGGGCTGCTGGCCAGCCAGGCTAGCCTAGTCAGTGAGCTCCAGGTTCAATGGAAGAGTCTGTCTCAAAAAATAAGGTGGAGGGTGATTGAGATAGACATTGGACATCAACCTCTGGTCTCCACATACACATGCACAAATGGAGAGAGAGAGAGAGAGAGAGAGAGAGAGAAGAAAGAAGAAAAAAGAGGAGGAGGGGGAGGAGGAGGAAGGAGGAAGCACAGAAAAATGTTGACTTATTTGTCCAAGAATATCCAAGAGGAAGCAGCAGAGCCAGGATCCAGGCCCAGGTCTGCAGAGCACTGAACCCATGGTTTCCACATGTCAGACTGGGGAGGGTCACAGGGCAGTTTCTAGCTTGTGGTTGTGTGAGTACATGACTCTGGGGTCATGAGGTGTCATGACTACGGAATCAACTCTAGTTGCCAGTGACTCCCAGGTGGGAGGCCAGTGCCGACTCACTCAGACCACTTCTGTCTGCATTGGCCAAGGGTTAACCAAGGCCAGCACCATCAGGACCAATGGTCTTTGGATCAGTATAGTGGCTTGTGAGTTGCTGGGCTCCTCATCCCAACAGGGGTCCCTGTGAGGGTAGGATTTCATTTCTCACCCACCACAATCTAGTTTTTATTTAATTTCCATCCTTAATGTGCCCTTCCTTTTCTCAGGCTGCTTGGCAGGCGACACCCTGTCTTTTGGGGTTGGGGCATGCTGGAGTTGCTTAGCTGGCTTTTCGATGCCTTCCTGCAGCCTCAAGTGCTGCCTGACAAGGAGTTAAAAAAAAAATAGGACTGTGATTTCCCCTGCACTTTTCTTCCTCTCTTATTAACAGGAAAGGAGGGATATTATGCTTGGATTTGTAATTCCCCACCTCTCACCTGGGTGGGTTGCTGCTCATCCAAGAGCAATTGTTTCCCACTTTCTAAGGCTCACCTAGAGCATCTGGAGACTGAGTCCCCAGAAGGATGGGTCCCCAAGCCTCAGGCTAAGATTGACCCTGACAGCAGTTCTAGGAACGTTCCGCTACTGTGACAGTGATATGGCTTAGATGGACGAATTCTTGCATCCGACTCATGGAGCCCTGGGTTCAATCCCTAGTGCTACAAGAACAAATGTGGTGGAACACTCCTGTAAACGCTGGACTAGGGAGGTAGAGGCTGGGTGGTCAGAAGTTCAAGGTCATCCTCAGTTACATGAGGGTCTTAAGGCTAGCCTGGGCTCTATGATCTCCTGTCTCAAAAAGGAAACTGATATTCACTAGTGAAGCCCTGTTGCTGTTGAACATGAATCTCAGTCACACAGACACCTCCTCTGGCATGGAGACCAGTGCATGGGAAAGCAAACTTCTCCAAGGTAAGCTGTTTGCTTGCAGAAGGAACTGTTGGAAGTTTTGCAGGAAAATAGTGCTCCTTTCTCTAACAGTTAGGATATAAAAAGAGCAAAGCCTGGGTGAGCAGCCACGGCAGGATCGCCCAGGACGCTGCTCAGGGTAGAGAGAACTTACAGCCCTGAGCTGGGCTGTCAAGAAGCCGTGACTGGGAGCTGCCCCTCATGTGACTACTCCTTCCCAAGCAGCCTTGCCATGAGGCTTGCCATGCAGGGCAGGGGCAGAGGCACAGCTCTGCACTGTTGCCCGCAGCAGCCTGGGGGCTTCCTGCATCATAAGGGACCCTGGACTCCTGTACAACCTGATCCTCAGCTTGAAGCAGAAGAGAACTTCAGGATAAGCCAGTATGATGCAGAGTTGGAATTGATTGAAAATAGAAAGGCAGGTGTTAAGGGAAAGAATAAGGCACACCCCAGAGCATAGGATGGTGTCTCAAGAGTCTCACAATTAAGCGTCTTAGCAGCAGACGGAAGCCATTTTGGTAGCTCTTGGGTCACATCTCAAAGAACTACTAGGAAGCTGTTCCCCTTCCTCTGCCTTCTCAATAATAATGAGGGTAGCTCTGGGGGTGCTTTGATGGACTGTAACCTGATAAGGTCAAACTGGGAGCCACTAGGCCTACATAAGGGATACAGGACATGTCCTTTCCACATTTCTGCTGAGAGTCAGGCAACAGCAGGCTTCCAGCTGGGAGGGGAGAAAGGCCTTAAATAAATGTTGTTAATTATGTTGGAATTAAAAAAAATCTACTTACATGTATGTGTGAGTGTATGCTCCCTGTGTGTGGGTGCCATTAGAGGCCAGAAGATGATGTTGGCTACACCAGAGCTGGAGTGGCAGCAGGATGTGAGCCATCGAGTTGGGTCACGGGAACCAAACTAGGGTGCTCTGGAAGAACTAGTGTTCTTACCCGCCGGGCTGCCTTGTCAGCCTTGGGATTCTTTTTTTCTTTTTTCTTTTTGGTTTTTTTTCAAGACAGGGTTTCTCTGTGTAGTTTTGGTGCCTGTCCTGGATCTTGCTCTGTAGACCAGGCTGGCCTCGAACTCACAGAGATCAGCCTGGATCTGCCTTCCTGAGTGCTGGGATTAAAGGCGTGCGCCACCACCACCCAACCAGCCTTGGGATTCTTGAGTTTTAGCTTGTGAGAGGTTTCAACTAGACCCCAGGGTGAGGGCTTCCTTTCTCATAATTTGCCTTGTCTTTTTATTGTGCCTTGGGCAGATGCTCCATGAGGCAGGTGGCCCAATTCTATAAGGTCACCGTGGGTCACTGATTCCTTTAGGGAGTTGCCCATGCCCTTGGGGTCACTACCATTTTCAGGGAGCAGGTAAAGCAAAGGGATCAACAACAACCCCTGAAGGCACACCCAGGCATCAAGGGTAAGACTGCTCCTTAAATCCCTGGGTTCTCAGCCACAGAAACAGTGAAGACGTGAGATGCTCCACAGACAGCAGCAGTGGTGTGGAATTCTGATGACAGAGGAGTGCAAGGGACTACTGAGCAGACTCACAAGAAACAGCTTCTGGATGGTTCTGGAAGCCTCTTACTTCATGCTGATCTTAAATCAAATCAAAACAAAACAAAAACAGCCGGGCATGGCGGTGCACACCTCTAATCCCAGCACTCAGGAGGCAGAGGCAGCTTGGGCTATGTGGTGAAATCCAGGCCATCCTGGGCTGTACAGTGAGATCCTGTCTCAAAAACAGCAACAGCAGCCGCATGCTTGGGATGTAGCTCGGTGGTAGATTGCCGTCTGTCTCAGCATGCTCAAGGCTGTGGGTTCAATCTCCAGCACATCAAACAAACAGGTAAAAGCAACTCCTGTGCCCACAATGAGGGATCGACGGGAATTCCATGGCTTCAGGACAAAGAGGCAACTGGCCCCCTTCAGGCTCACGGCCGCAAGGCTGCGATGCCCTTGTTTACACCTGTCCGCCAGGGCCCAGATCCTGTTTTATTCCTTTCAGGTAAGCACCAGGAATGGTAACTGGCAACATGCTAAAGAATGTGCACTTTATTCTGTACAAGCAGAAAAATCTTACCTGGAGGCTTCACTGTTGGGGCTTTCCAATCTTTCCTGAGCTTGAATACAGAAAATAAATTCAACTCCAGCACTTAGCGGCTGCCGCGTGGTGGGCTTTCTGAACACAGCTGCTGAATAAACGCTTAGGAGGCGGCTGTCTCCATCACGTCTAGGGGTCTGATGGAGAGGAAGCCAGCTTTCACTGCCACAAATGGCTTAGCCTACCTCGCTTGTATAATGAGAATGGATTGTGAAAGTGCAGGGGACAGATCTTGTCTGTGCAAAGAGGGTGCATCTTGTTTGTGCAGAGGGTGGATCTTGTTTGTGTGAAGTGAACAGATCCCACTAGTGTGACGAGCCTAGGAGCCACGGCTTCAGTTGAATTGCCAAGCCTTCATCAACAACCCAGTCCCAGGGTCACTCCCATCCGCTGAAGGAATGACTGTGTCTGTGTGGGCTCGGGACAGGATCTGTACACTCTTTAAAGTTGCGGGGAGAATCAGCATAGCAAGCAGGCCTGTCCTGTTCATCCTGACATGCATGTGAGGTGCCTTGACGTAACGGAGGCTCTCAATGGGCTGAGGCTCCCAGGAAGCTGCTGGTGCAGAGTAAGGAGCTGGAGAGTCCAACGTTCAGGGATGGACGGGAAGCCCTGCAGGCCAGGAGCCAGGGATAGCTGACAGCTAAGGACGTCCAGGATCAAAGAGCAGGATGAGCAGATGCACACCCAGGAAAGCAGCGAGGGGCTGTCTATAGGAGCTGGGACAGCCAGGCAGGTGTGTGAGGACAGACAGCCCCCATCACACATACAGCTACAGCTATCCATGCAACATGGTACCGCAAGGCCAGTACCGTTACTAACCCTCTTTCTGAAGCTGGAGAAAAGGGCACAAAGGGTGAAATAAGCTGAGTTTACACCTTCTCACCTTTGCCCAGGTCTGGAGGACTTGGGCCCCAGGACAGAATGGCACCCCAAGAGCCCTCAGACTAACACTGAGTGACAACAAAATGCTTTGGTCTTTCCTTCCAATTCGTGGCTGGGGATGTAGCTCAGTTGGTAGAGTGCTTGCCTGCCATACACAAAACCCTGGGTTCAATTCCCAGCACTGCCTAAAACCCAGAAGTGTGGTACCCATGGCAGTCCCAGGATGTGGGAAGTGGAGCAGAAGCATCGGGAGCTCAAGTCATCCTTGGCTCCATGGTGAGTTCAAGGCCAGCCTGAAGTACAGGGGACCTTGTCTTAAAAAACAAAGGCTTATGGTAGGCACACCAGCAGCTTCACGGCCCACTCACAGACAGACACGAGAATTCTCTAGAACGACTGAGTGCAGATTCTGAGAGAGGGCAGGTCACAACAGCAGCGAACTCCTGGGGACCATGAAGTCTGAGTGGGACATTTGCAAGAGGAAGCTGGTGGCAGCTGGTGTGGTGTGGGGACTAAGCAGCTTTCTGTGAATTCCACAGTTTAGAGACAGGGACACTGCCCCTCCTCCCCTCTCCGCAAGCCGATCTTGTCTGTTTCTAATTCTCCCTGGAAAAGTCTTGCACATTCCACAGTTTGTGGAACATCACCCTAGGACCAAGCTCAGGTACAGGAGACCACATGACTCTAACACATATTGTCCTACTTGCTCCTCTTCCGTGCCCCCCACCTTGACAGTGGATGACCCAGCTCCGCTCAGACGTCCAAGAAGAGGCCTAGGAGTCATTCCAAACACGAGGAGCTGCGTATGTTTGCCTCCAGCTGCTCCCAGATCTCTTTCTTCTGCCTCCACATGGCTATCACTTGTTTCTCCCACTGATCCCGAAAATGTGTGTCTCTCTGTCTGCTTGTTGGTTTAGTTTGTCCCCTCACCCACCCAGAACCCCTTGAGGTCCTGAACACAGGCCGCCCTGTCTAGACGGCTGGTTGACGCTCCTCTTGCGTGGTCTCTACAAAGCACACTGTTGTAAGATGAAACTCCTTCTTACTTTTACTATTGGTCAGTCTCACACCTAACTCTTCCTCATCCCTGTCTCTGATCTTCAGTCTAGTATTTGATGCACACCTCTCTTCCTCCCTCCCTTCCTAATCTCCTACTATGAACATTTCAAACACAAAGTAAAATGCTATAATGAACCCTCTGTGGTATACTAAATTATCCATCATTCACTTCAATAACTTTTATCTTGCAGACAATGCTGATTGATCTGGACATTCCTTCCTGGCTCCACACCCCTGACACACACACACACACACACACACACACACACACACACACACACACA
>CABHPH010148734.1:0-20054 GCA_902168325.1 Peromyscus nudipes | reverse complement strand
AACCAATGAACTGACATAGAACAGAAAACAATATAATACAGAAGTGGCCCTACAAAGCAGCAGAGAAATTGGAGGAGGTATTCATTCAAAATGTAAAGACAGGTGAGTAAAATATAAAAATACACAATTTGAAAATGAAGCAAATTAATAGCTAATGAACATGTGAAATGCACTGTTTTATTGGCTATGAGAGAAATACAAATTAAAGTCACAATGAGAAGTCATTTCAAAATTATTACTTTGGCAAAACCAAAAAGTAAAACAATTCAAGTGTTGGCATTAGTGTGAAAAACAGAAACTTTTCATGTATAATTAGTAAGGACAGAAATTGGTATAAACCCACCAAAAGAGAATAAAGCCAAGAGTAGTTATTAAGTACTACACAGATTTTATTATTAATGTAAATTTATGGTTGAATCTCAAAAACATAATGTTGGCCAAGGATACAAATTTCAAAATGGTATGTATACTACATCGTTTACATAATGTTTACACACTTGATAAAAAAATTCAATTCTTCTATTGTGGATGTACATTTGTACAGTGGTATATTAAATAAAGCATGCACTTACTAAATAAACACCAAATTCAGGTTAATGATTGATGGCTGAATGTTGATGATGGAAGACAAAGGGATCTCAAGAAATGCCCAACTAAACCTGTTTGCTCAGTAAAATAAAAAAGAAGAGTGATGGAAACTGAGCAGGAGCTTCAGGTTAGAAATATCAAAAAGAATTTCTAAGAGGAGCAGTTCTTTGAAAGAATGGAAAGTTAATATACAGAGAGAACTCACAAAGCTATATTTTCAACTGATCTCAGAAAACTGGGTTAAATACAAATAAACATATTTTAGTAGAATATAATGGCATTCAGCCTTATCAGTTTTGAGGGAAAAAAAAAGCTCATAATTTTTTTTCCAGA
Organism: Peromyscus nudipes; assembly: GCA_902168325.1. Taxonomy (NCBI): domain Eukaryota; kingdom Metazoa; phylum Chordata; class Mammalia; order Rodentia; family Cricetidae; genus Peromyscus; species Peromyscus nudipes. The sequence continues at coordinate 19,133 of CABHPH010148734.1, read as the reverse complement.
TACACAAACTAAAATTAGTATATGTTTGTAAATACCACATAAATAGGCCACATGGTCTCTTCTGTAAGCCCAGAAATTCTCTTTTTCTCTTAAAGATTGAGATCTCTCCAGCCACACTCTACATCAATTGTACCACCAACCTCCAAATAACCTTTATGAGGCAGCCAGAAATCTCCAAAGAGATGACCAGTGATGGAAGATCAAGCCTCCAATTGCATCCTGAAAGCCAAGACTGGCACACTGGACTCATGCTAGGGCAAAGTGTTTCTAAGATGCTTTAATAAATTAAACTTTTTATTTACCACTAATCTAATTGAGGACCTATTTCCAATATCTATTAACTAATTACCAAGCCACTGGGACTTTCAGGTAAGGTGGTGGACTCTAGGCTGCCTGTAAATCAAGCAGAGGAGAGATTCAGAAGAATAAAAATAAACTTTATCCTAAAGACAGAAATAGGGGGAAAGCTTTGGAAATCCTCGAAGGAGTGAAAGGATAGTGGGAAACAGTCCATGTACAATGCAGAAAAGCTAGTGAACATGGCCTCTACTGCACAGGTCCCTAGCAGAGAAGGAGAATCAAATGGCAAGCCAGGTGAAAGCCAGGCAGTTATACCCTCAGACAAGGACACAATTCTGACAAGCCTCAAATTCAATTTTAGGGTTTGGTGTGACAGTGATTCCTCTGGCAGACAGGTCAGCTACAGAGAGAAAAATCTATTTGTCACACTATTTGAGTTGGAGAGGAGCTATCAGGTACCATCTAAAGAGGGATTTTATTGTTTAAAGCTGAGCTACCCAAGGACCTTGATGTCTGGAAATAAGCACAGGTCAGGGAGCTTTGGTTGGACCTGCCACTGCCTCTGGATGAAGGAAGGCCCAAAGAGGGCAACTAGAGTTCAGGAGGGCTGGATGACGAAATGACGAGCCAGCAGATACATGCATCGAGGGGCTGCTACAGGCTGGAATGTGCACAAGGAGAGAGATGATTGGAGTAACTGAAGTAATGAATGAAGGTGTAGAAAATCTATTCGAAATGATTTATGACAAATATGTCCTAAACATAAAAAATAAATAGACATTCAAACACTAAAAGCATTTAGAACTCCAAACAGAAATGTCCAGAGAATATCCTCTACATGACCTATTACAATCAAGATAACAAAACCACAAATCACAGAAACAAAACACAGATTCCTCTGGCAGCTGATAGGAGCATGTGCAGAGCCACAGCCAAATATTAGGTGGAGCTAGAGGAATACCACAAAAGAGTGGAAGGAAGGATTGTAGAAGCCAGAAAGGTGGAGGATGCCACAAAAACCCCACAGAATCAACTAACCTGGGCTCATAAGGGCTCACAGAGACTGAAGCGGCAATCATGAAGCCTGCATGAGTCTGTGCTAGGTTCTCCACATATATGTTATGATTGTTTAGCTTGGGGATTTTGTGGAACTCCTAACAGTGGGAGTTGGGGTGTCTCTGACTCTTTTGCCTGTGCTTAGGATCCTTTTCCTCCTACTGCGTTGTCTTATCCAGTTTTCATATGAGGGTTTGTGCCTTGTCTTATTGCACCTTGTTATGGCATTTTAGTTTGACATCCCTAGGAGGCCTGATCTTTTCTGAAGGGAAATGGAGGGAGAGGGGATGTGGTAGGGAACTTGGAGGTGTGGAGGGAGAGGAAACTGCAGTCGGTACTGCATAAAGAAGAATAAATGAAAATAAAAAATGAAATTAAAAATACATTAATTAAAATAAATTAAATATAGGAAACAGTGAGAATAATAAATTATATGTAATAAGAAAGCAGACAGGGAAAAAAGGAAACCAGCGATGGAGAATGGCAGGGGACGGGGAGGGTAATAGGTAGGGGAATATTTGAAAATAAAGTACAATTGCACATGACTAAAGATGCCATGAGAAGACCCATGACTTTGCATATCAACATAAAAGATTATTGTTCTTTAATTTAAGTAAAAGAAATTTATGGAGAATGAATAAAACAAAGCCACTAATTTGACCAATGCATGTCTATGCTTTCTCTATCCTTCATTTGGCTAATAGTTTTAAATCTTATGTTAACTGAAAATAAAGATTATTAAAGACACTAATTTCTATCTTCTGTGTGGGTGATTATTATTATTATTATTATTATTACTATTAAAGTCAATTTTCTCCTCCACTCATTGATGTTTGCTTTGATCACAAGCAGTTTATACCTACAGTTCAAGTCAAATTCAGCAGTGAACAAAGGCACACACCAATGTGTTAAAGTAAGAAGCATGTGAGCCAGGCATTGGTGGCGCACGCCTTTAATCCCAGCACTCGGGAGGCAGAGCCAGGCAGATCTCTGTGAGTTCGAGGCCAGCCTGGGCTACCAAGAGAGTTCCAGGAAAGGTGCAAAGCTACACAGAGAAACCCTGTCTCGAAAAACCAAAAAAAAAAAAAAAAGTAAGAAGCATGTACCACCCTACAGACAGCATGGATTCCCATTCCAGGTCCTGAGTGTCACTTAGCATCTTAATTGACAGTTACTAAGTAATAATTCCAACTGATGCTGAGAATCTAAACTTGGATAACTCCTTAGCGTGAGGTCCTCAGAACTACTCTGCCTGCTGAAGTTTCTATTTCTTCAGTGCCACATAGTGACACCTGCCTAATATGGTGAAGGAACAACTTTAAGAAGAGTATCTAAAGTGTCTGAGCTTTCAACAATGCTCATTATTACCATAAAAGTGTCTCCCTAACGTCCTTTGGCTGGCATCGACTTGAAAGATGCTGAATTGGCAATGTTATTCCTTATCTCTGTGTGCGTTGTCACTTTCAGATTGTAAACTGCTGTGTCCAGTCCAATAGTACTAAGCCACACACAAATGAAGCAATTTAGAAACTTCCTGGTAAGGTTATACAAATTAAATCTTGTGCTCTAATTTCTTCTCCTCTCCTCTTCTCTTCTTCTTCTTCTTCTTCTTCTTCTTCTTCTTCTTCTTCTCTCTCTCTCTCTCTCTCTCTCTCTCTCTCTCTCTCTCTCTCTCTCTCTCTCTCTCTCTCTCTCTCCTTTTAGTTCTCCCACAAACACAATTCAACCATGTCCCCTGCTCTGATTCTGAACATTCTTAAAAGCAAAAATTTGTTTTTTTCCTCCTGTGCAACTGAAATGGTCTCTAAAGGTTGTGAATTCCTTTCTGTCACACATCCAAGAGTATTTCCTCATTTTGGGGGCAGGGGGTGGGAGGTGTTGAAGATCAAAACCAGAGCCCATGCATGCTGAACAAGTGTTCTACTACTGAGATATATCCAGCCAAGCACTTAAACTTCTTTGCTGTGCTGACCATTCACTGAATCATTGCAACTGGGTTTTAATGCTAATAAAATTCAAGTTACTGATGAAACTCTCTGTGCTTAGAATGTGCATTATTAAGCTTGGTGGTGGCACGCCTTTAATCCCAGCGCTCTGGAGGCAGAGCCAGGTGGATCTCTGTGAGTTGGGGCCAACCTGGTCTACAGAGCGAGATCCAGGACAGGCACCAAAACTACATGGAGAAACCCTGTCTCGAAAAAAAAAAAAAATGAAGAATGTGCATTGTTTATCACAACCTTTTAAATCATATATAGAGGGTATCACATCTGATAACATCTTGTTGATCCCCTAAGCAGATTTTTTTTTTGCTTGCTTGTCTACCTTTGTAGTGTTCACCTCTGTTTTACACAGAAATAATAGCTCTGTTTATTCTGAAGTCATGATATGTCTTGCCGAAGGCTTGAAGAGGAATGGGAAGCACAATGGAGAAAAGCCTTAATGCTCCCAGTGCTAGAAGGAAGAGTGGCCTGTTTTGCCTCCACAAAGAGTAGGGTCATTCAAGCACTCCTATACCAGGATTCATTCAATAAGACTTCTCTGAGAATGTAAAGAGTGAGCAAAGACACAGGACTCACATCGTAAGTCATTCCCACCAAAGCTGCCATATTACAGACTTACAATCACCTCCCCTACTTCTGCCTTAGTACAGAGTTTGGCAGAGTTTGAACCTTCCCCTCTTTATACTTGAAATAGCCCTTTCTAATCAGTCCCGTAGTCTTCAGCTGATAGCCTGGATGAATGGATTTAGAAGATGCACTCAGAAAGTGGAAGCTTCCTGCTGACATTCCAAAGAGAGCTTGCCCAGGTGTTTCTACATATTGTCTCTCTCCTCCCAGAGACCTGACTGATAATAAGGAGGAAATCCTCTGAGTCAGGCAGGGTAAATCTTGTATTATCAAAGACAGCAAGAATTCAGTCCAGAAGTACAGCTGATCGTGTTGGGTTTGTGAGAGGTAATATTCGTTCCAGATCACATATGCAATCTCAGAGTACAGAAGAACTGCACCCCCTGCCCCCCCCCCACACACACACCTGGGACTAGTTCCTTCTAGGAGCATTTCCCCTACTCCTGATTAATCACACATGTTTCTGACCATGGAAATTCTTCAAGAATCCCCTCTACCTTTCTGAAATAGAAAAACAAAATAATAGTCAACAGTGTAGACAAAGAGGAGCTGAGGCCACTCAGAGTCATTGTTCTTCTACCAAAGAGAAAATAGCACAGTTTTAGAGACAAAGCATCTCAGATTCTTACATAGCTACCCTGCCTACGATCAAACAAATCATGCAGTGTGAAGGAACAACCAACACCAACAGGGAACTTCAGAAATGACCTTGCATTTTGAATGGCTTCAATCTTGCTCTGTGTTGCTCATTTGTCCAGTGTGTCGGTTGCTGTCTCAGCAAACTTTTGCTGTAACAGGAACAGACTGAGGAACAGCAAAGGCAAAGTGAGCTTTGGACTTAGATCTCAGTTACAGACTCTGCTTCACATTCACTAGCTACATTTTTGGATAGTCTACTTACCGTTGCTGGTCCTCTGTTTCCAACTCAGTAATATGGAAATAAAACTAGGAGTTTACTCATAAGGGTACTGGCAAGATATCCTAAGTTACCTAGCTGTGATTCCATTAGTCAGTAGGAACTCAAAAATCGTATTTATTTTGGTTAACAACATTCATATTTACTGATTCATTTTAGTAATTGTATCTCATGTGTGTCTACTGATTGCTGATGAAGGAATACATTTGACCTTTCCACCTTACCTTGTACATTTTAAATGCATCACTGAAATTCTGCCAGAAGTTGAAGGAGAAAGCTTACCTCTTTAAGAATATGTAATTACAGTTGACAGTCAACCAGCTTGAAGAAGCACCTCTGGATTAATTGCAGTGACCCATAATTAAATACACAGTACTTAGAGAAGGACCTGATGCCGCCAAAAGCATTGTTTCAAGGATTATGAGTGTTTATCTTTCTTGTTTGCTTCCTAAGTGGCAGCTGTCAACCTTAGTTACTAAATTTTTAATTAAAAATGGGGGTGAGGGAATCTGAAGGTACTGAAATCAAGGGAAATTTCTAAATACCTGTCATTTCAAAATAATCATCTGTATATTCATATCCATGACATATGATCTAAGAAACACCTACAGAAAAATAAGCCTACACAATATTTTCCTTAGGGGAATGTGTTTCATTAAAAAACCTATTATGTGGAAATTGTTTTCATAATTTAAAATTATTGCTGATTTCCTAAAAAAAAAAAAGAATATAACATTTTACAACAGGATAGGAAATAGGAGCATAACAGAACTCTTCAGCAAAGAGAAACAAGTTTGATTAGCTCCTACCAGCTCTCCAGCCCCATGAATATACATTAGAGATATTTATATAGGTATATGTGCTACTCCATTGTGCCCCATGTCTAGGGGGTATCTAACAGTAAACTCCCCTTCCACCCAGTTCATTTCTACTTTTCAGAAGTGCTGCAATATGTATCATACTGGAAGACAGTGTTCTTTAAATAGCACCCAAATAATTTATAGCTAAAGAGAACTAAACACCGACTATACTCTATTACCTCTCGATATCTGCAAGAAAAAAAAAAGCGTGAAAGGTATTTAAGTGTGAGGACACAAAAGACAATGAGAAAAGGAAGTAATAGTAAGAACCTTTTAGAATTACTACAGTAGATGGCTTCATCATTCTGAGTGAGTGTTATCTCCAACCTAGAGCTTTATATCAATTCAAACTTTGAATTAAGGGTAGATAGGAGACATTTAAGTGTGAAAAACCTTTCATTTCTCTTCCACGAGCTTCCAGTTCTAATGGACCATGTACCAACCTAAAGGAAGGGCTTAAATTGAGAAAGGAAAAGGAATACAAGTATAGAAGACAAAGGACCCAGTACAGGAGAGAGGTGGCGAGACATTCCATGATGAGTGTGCATGGAGGACCCCAGATGCGAACAATGATGAATGATAAGAAATACACAGGGACTCAGAAAGACAGGCAAGACAGGCTATCTGAAGTGTTGGACGGTGGTGGGAAAATTTGCACATTTTGAGTACATGGAAGATAATTTATTACTTTCGTGTATAAAACAAAGAACTTTTAAAAATTATTAAAAATTGCTAATCTTTACATATGTGTGTGCTTGCACTTGCGTATTAGTGTGACTGCCCTTGGAGGTCAGAGGCATTGAATTCCAGGGAGTTGGAGTTATAGACAGTTGTTATCCACCTAACATTGGTGCTGGGCACCAAAGTTTGGTCCCCTGAAAGAGCAGAATTTGCTCTTAACCACTGAACCATTCTCCATCTTCAGAACTTGAGAGAGAGAGAGAGAGAGAGAGAGAGAGAGAGAGAACTACACGACAATGTGGATAGATCATAGACATTAAGGGCATACATTCTTTTATATTAAAACGAGTGAAATCCTATCATCTGAAGCAACATGGATGAGTTTGACAAACATGAAGTTAGTGAAGTAAGTCAGGCAGAAAGACAAACACTGTGTTATCGCTTGCCTGCAGAAGCAAAAAAGAAAAAATTCTCATAAAAGCTGACAGCAGAGTCGTCAAGGAGACTGGGAAGCAGAGCAAGAAGGGGTCTAAGAGAGACGATTGGGAATCCAGAGTACAAGTAAGCTAATGTTCTATGTACAATAGGGTAACAACGGCTGACAATAATTAATCACATAATTTCAAAACAACTAGTATAGACGATTTTTTTAATGCTTCCCACACAGAAAGATGATAAATGTCCAAGGAAATTAATATGTCAATTCCCCTGATGTGATCATTATATTGTAAAGAATTGTTAAAATACTGCCCTGTAACTCATAAATACATACAATTACCATGTACCACTTTTTTTTTTGAGACAGGGTTTCTCTGTGTAGCTTTGGTACCTGTCCTGGACCTTGCTTTGTAGACCAGGCTGGGCTTAAACTCACAGAGATCCGCCTGCCTCTGCCTCCCGAGTGCTGGGATCAAAGACGTGCACCACCACCGCCCGACCACTTTTAAAACATTTTTAAATATAGACTCTTGACTCAGATTCTTTGAGTTCAAACCCTATCTCTATAAAGACAGTAGCTATCTTATAGTGCACTTTGGAATATATAGATAATCTGTGGACATGCCTAATATAAGAGCTTTATACGTATCACTTACCACAACTTCAAGGTTCAGCTATACGTACTGTGCATAGTCACAATGACATAACCCTAAATGTTTAATAAATTAAAAATACATGATAATGAGGCAGAAGGTTGGAAGGAAAAGACAAATACATGCTTACTTGAGGGGAAAGGCTGTGTGCAGAAGGGGAGATATTCTTAATATCTGTTATGTGGTAACACTCAGAAGTGAAAACTTCAAATTAGTGATAGAATTAGACTACTTCAAAGTACAAGTAAGGGCTGGGACTGAAGCTCAGCGGTAGAGCACTTGTCTAGCTTGATAGAGGCCCTGAGTTCAGTCTCAGCACTGGGAGTTAGGGATGAGAGAGAGAAGCATGGATGATAATGTTAAAAGAATTAGCTGAAAGATTGTTCTGTGGACGAGAGAAATGGCTCAGCGTTAGGAGTGCTTACTGCTCTGCCGGAGTTCAGTTCCCAGCACCCATATCAGGCAGCTCACAATCACCTGTGATTTCAGTTCCAGGGAATCTGATGTTCTCTTCTGAATTCTACGGGCACTTGCACTCATGTGTATATATCCCACTGACACACACGTAATTAAAAATACATATTTTTGTAATTATTTGTTCTTTGAACAGAGTCGATAGAAGGCAGGTGGTTACTCTTCACAGGCCTTAGGAAATGTATTGAGTCCTTGAATTTGGTGCATAACAGATTTAAAATCACCTGTATGTAATACCAGCTATAAAATCTTCTAGAAAGCAGATCTAGAAGGGAGTGGAGACAGCTCTGCTATCTGTGGAGAGCAGAGTGTGCTAAACACCTTACACTCCAGGAATAGCAGTGAAGCCCTCAGTGGGTGTTCCTAGGGCAGGTCCTTTTAAAACCTCAACTGTCAGCCTCTTCCGTTTTTGGAAGGCCTTCCCAGAGCTCTCTGTGTTGCTCTAACGGGTAAGTGAGAAGGGAATCTGTCTGAGAACACTGTGGCATTCAGAGTCCCAGAGCAGGCTGACAGATGTTCCTCCAGAGGTCAATAAGATAAGGGCTACTCCAGCTGGCCCCTGAGCAGGGATTACACCTGATGGGAAGATAAGCAGATTATTCCAGAGACTGGCATGCTTCCAGGATCTTCACGAATTAGCACCTGCTGTAGGGTAAACCACGGAGGTCATCCATACTTAGCAGGCACCTAGATTTAATAATTTTCCTTATTTCAGTCATTTTGTTTCCTTAAGTGTTATTTGGTATTGTTCTGTGATCTTTCAGAATTACCAGTATACAAAACCAGAATGCATTTGGAAATTAAACGTGCTATCTTTGTTTTTTGGATTTTTCTCCAAGTTCAAGGAACTAAAGGTAAGTTATTTAAACGTTTGTTTAGTTTTCAATTTTCTTTTCTAAATCCAGGCTTAGCAGTGTGTTCCTGTAATCCCAGGACTGGAAAACGGGAGCAGGAGAATCAAAAGTTTAAGATTAGCCTGGGCAATTTAGTGAGACCCTATTTCAAAAGAAAAAGTAAAATGAATGACGAGTTGGAAGGCATTTATACAAGAAGTGCAAAGCCATATAATCATAATACTGTTTAATTTCAGTATTAAAAATGCTTGATGATTATTTGACTGAATAAATGGTTATCAGAAATGGTCTAATAACTATTTCATGTTATTACAGTTTTAAATGCAATTCATGTTAATAAAATAGAAAAGATGAATGCATCTTATTTGTTGTTCTAAAACATTTAATGACAATTCTCATCATTAATATCAATTCTAGTAGGCCTATGAAACCAATTCTTCAAATACAAATGCAGGAAGCAGACTCTAAAATTGAAACTAATATTCAAGAGGAGTGTGATGAGATCAAATATATTTCTTGCCTATACACAATTAAACTAGAGTCACCTCCCCTGGAAAGTGGCAAGTGCCATTCATCTCCAGTGGGCAAAACCATCGGCTTAGGTGTTTGGTTGGTTTTGAAGCCGTGTAAGTGAAAGTTCTAGGTCACGTCAGTTCTTATGACAGTTCTTAACTGAGTTTGAAACTAAAACAAGCTACAAAGCAGGTTTATTTGGGAAGACAATGCTTTTTTTTCAAAACCCATTGAAGAAAGTTTGACTTTGTCTTAATGATATGCCCAATCACAAATACTCCATCTTTAAAAGTTATTAGAAATCAGTAATGTTAGTTTTTTTTCTTTAAGGATAAAATTAAAATATTTGGGCAGTGTGGTTTTAACTGAAATCTAGTTTTAAGGTGTCTAGGGAATAAAGACATAAATAGTTATATTTGTAAGACATAAAGTATCTGTGATCCTATAAGTCATTGACAAATATACAACTTCTCAGTGGCTGGACATGGAGACAGAAAAAAGAATCTGGGGAGAATTTGTATCCAAATTTCCTTCATGTTTGACTACTTGAAAGCAATAGGAGCTAAAAAGGGGTTTTGTTTATCTTTCTTCTAGTATCAACTATATATAATATTTAAATTTATTTTAAAAGTTGTAATTAGAAGCAAGGGATACTATTCCAAGATAGTCCGAGCTTTATCTGGTGAAAACACACTGGTTTATCTCTTTGATAATCCTGACCAGGAATATCAGTTCTAAGTTTTGTTTATTTAATTAATTACATTTATTGATTAAACTTTTTCTGATTTCATACATCGTGCGTGAGATATTACACACAATTACAAATGATTTAATTATATACAGCAAGTTAGATGAAATACACACACCTCAAACCTCCAGTTTGTTCTATCCCTACTTCTGGGAGGCAGCATGCTCTAACTACGTAGGAAATTTCTTACCATGCTTCTAGCTTTGGACTTTTTTTTACTCCACAAGGACTTCATATACTTTTGATAAGTGAGTTGTATCTTGACTGGAGTTTATGTCTTCAGCTAATCTGGTTTCCTTTTTGTGACTTATTTACCACCATGAGGATATTTACCTAATGATAACTTGGGAAGAAAAAAGGAAGGGTTCTAATTTGATACAAGGACCTATTGGATGTTGCACTAAATTCAAGTTCCTTTTGTGAAGACAAGACAGCACTTTTAAAACAAAAAGCTTTTTTCTGTTTATTTATTAAAATCGGGTTTGTTTGGTTGTTTTTTTTTCTCAACAATCAGAGAGCTTGTATGGATTTGACCTACTTCCTCTACATATATGTTATGGTTGCATAGCTTGGTGTTCCTATGGTACCACTAACAGTAGAAATGGGGTCTGTCTCTGACTCTTTTGCCTGCTTTTGGGACCCTTTTCCTCATGCTGGGTTGCCTTATCCAGCCTTAATATGAGGGAATGTGCCTAGTTTTAATGTAACTTGTTATGCCATGGTTGGTTGATATCCCTGGGAGGCCTACCCTTTTCTCAAGAAAAAAGAGGGGGAGTGGACCTAGAAGAAAGGGGATGTGGGGGGAGGGGGAGACTGGGAGGGTAGGAGAGAGTGGAAACTGAGGTCAGGATATAATATATGAGAGAAAATATCTGTAATTAAAAAAAAAGAAAATAGATTTTATTCATACAGTTCTGATTATATTTTCTCCTCCCCTGACTCTTCTAAGATCCTCCCCATCTCCTTTCCCATTGGAATCCACGCCTTTCTGTCTCTGGTTAGAAAATAAACAGGTGTCTAAAAAATGATAATAAAATAAAATTAGATAAAAGCAAAAACACCAGAATAGGACAAAATAAGCAAACAAACAGAAGAAAAAGAGCCACAGAAAAAACATGAGAAACAAATATAGACAAAGAGACACACACATTCACACACACAGGAATCCCGTAAAAACACAAAACCATAAGCCATGATATATGCAAAAAGGACCTGTAAAGTTACAAAATAAATAAATAAATACCCTGACTAAACTTCATGAGACAAAGACCCTCTAAAGATATCATTGAGTTTGTTTTGTGTTAGCCATTTACTGCTGGGCATGAGGATTTCCCTTAAGAGTGATTTGTATCCCAGGGACAAGTCCCCATCCCTAACCCAGAAGCTATCATGGATTGATAACTACCTGTAAATGAAAAAAAAATTTTTTAATTATCTCTTGTGTGTTCATCAAAACACAACCTCCATAGGCACCTTTATGTTTTTTCTTGGTCTTTTTCTTAGCGTGCTTATTTAATTTTTACATGTTTATTCTTACACTACAAGGAATTTTATATCAGGCTTTTGGCAGCTTTATTAAATCATGTGAATTTCTTTGTATATTGCTATCTAGGTTTTTGACTAGCCTTGTTTAAATGTCTACATAATGTTTCAATAGATATGTCAAGGTTTGCTTTCCTAAAAACCCAACAAAGGAGAACTTAGTTTTTTCCAATTATTTTATTACACACAGAATTGCAATAAATACCCTTGTACGTAAGTCACTCATTAAAGACTTAGTATAAATTCAGTAAACAATATTATTGGCTTAAAGAAATATGAACAGTTTATGGCATTTGATTTCTATCAACAAATTGCTTTTTAAAGAGTTTTCTATGTCCTTCAGTGACTGTTTTCAATCTGATTCCACAGTGTGTTCACCGTGTACTCAAAGATGTGATATATACAAAATACACTCAAAAGTATGCCCGTAGTTCAAAAGGATTCCTTATGAACTTTTCAGATTTTGCAAATAGTCTTGCCATAGAAATAAAAAAAAAAAAAAGTTGGGGGGTGGACTTCAAAATATTCACTAGCTGAAATTGTTTCAGCACAAAGGACCATTCAAAGTTTTAAAGACTAGTTACTTCTTTAGCAGTAAGGATCCCTGACAAGGGAGGGGGTGCAAATTCATCTGACAAATGCAAGGCACGCATTGTGCACTCACCTTTTCATTTCACATAAATAATTTCAATTCACCGCCTGTGACATTCAGCATGTGGGAGGAAGGGGAGAGAAAAGCTTCCCTTGGCAAGTCCTAGAATGGAAATGGTGTTGATCTGAGCGCATACCTTGCGCATTACATTTGATTACATTAAATGAAACCTTTAACTAAGTTATTATTAGTCCACCAAGGTAGGATAATTATTTTAGTAGCTAGAAATGTCAGGAAAATTTGCATTTGAAGATACTCCACTTCTTGATAATCCTACACTACTGGGAACACTCTCATTTCATAAAATTATCCGGGAAGGCATTTTACCTCCTTGGAACTCCATTAGCAGAGAACATAGCATCATTTGTACTCCTGAGACGGCTGCCCCATGGCAGTCCCATTAACTTCAGCTACCTGGACAGTGGAACTCAAAAAAGTTTCAAGGCAAACTTGTTTTATGTCCCTACTATCAAGGCTGTGTAAATTGAAGGTGTTAATGGTCAATTGAACCAACAATGATGACACGTCTAAAATCAGTTACAAGATTATATGCTTGCTTTACCAATAAAAAGCAATTCCTGCTGTGTGACCCCTTACTTTTGTACCACTGATCACACTAGAGAACCACTGTATGCAGAAGCTAGTTAGACAGAGCCAGCACCACCTGCTGTTTGGGGGCCATTGTCTGTAAACATCAGTTCTGTTTGCATACTAAGCATCCCTGGAAACTCAGATCCTATGAACCTTGCTGCCATGATCATTTTTGCAAGCTTTATGCGGCTGTCAAATGACTCATGTCAGAAACCAAGTTTTTTTTTTAGGATAGTTTCTAGGTTTCCATTATACTTCAGCACTTGCGTTTGCAATAAGCATGAGAAAAGGACTGACCTCACTGTTGCACGATGTAGCCTCAGACTCCTGAGTGACAGGTCTCCACCCACACCACCTCTTCTTGCTTAAGAATAGGACAGACACTTGTGCAGTTGTGGGAAGAGAACTGAGATTTCAAACCCTTAGAAGAATGAATATAAATCAGTTTTTGGTTTTCTGTTGTTGGTGTTTTTGTTTGGTTGGTTTTGCTTTTTTGTTTTTTTTTGGGGGGGGGTTGTTGTTTGCTTGTTTGGAAGGGTTTTTGTTTGTGTTTTTGGTTTTTGGATTTTTTGTGTGTGTGAAAGGAAGAAAAGCTTCCAACCAGCATGTGAGATTTAACCTTCCAAAATGGACAGCCTCAGCAACCATGTAGCCTCAGCTCACAGGCTAAGATCGCTTCACCCAAGACTAGGATCCCAGCCTCACAAAACAGGGGTACCCAGTCAGGTGAGGCTATATGGATGAGGGAAGATGGTATGTTCTTTGAGATAGGCCTGAGGCAAGATGTGCACAGTGCGCTGGCAGGCATGACTGCCTTAGTCATGGTAATGAGAATTCACGTGAGGAAAGCTGCTATGGACCTTGGAACAGCAGCATGCACTGCCAGCATCCTTTATTGAGAATCCTTTCACCACTGTACTTTACTTCCAAGCATAGCGAATGGAGGCAAAAACATCCAAGAGCTAAGAACAGTAAGGCTGCTTCTAAGCATGGCCTTGCACACACAGAGAAGTATCTCCCCACTTACGGACAATCAGTTTTGAGGAAACAGTGTCTTTCTGCGCTCACCATCTGAGTTCATTCCCACATGGTTTTCTTTGTTCACTGCAGCCTCTATCTCTTTCCCTAATTGTCCCAGAAGAATTAAGCAAGCTAAGTGAAAAGAAATTTCGTGGAGAGAAGTCAGAACCTCAAAATTCATGAAAAGTTTCTACTTCAGAAGCGCTTTAATTCCGCACAGAAAATGACACGTGTTGGGTTAACGTGCCTGCCTTGAGGTTTGTCCTGCTGCATTTACAAGCAATTTGCATTCAATAAGGCAGAACTACAAAACACATTGGCACTGTGATTAACTCATCGCTCTCTCAGATCAGTTCAGACCTGATCAAAACACTTTGCTGATAGTAACCAAGCTAATAAACGTTAGCAGTGACTTAGTTTTGTGGAATCATCGTCAAAGAGCTCACAGTGGTCTTAATTAGTCTTACTTCTCAGGAGTTCAATGGGTAACAGGCAATGTGCTCATTTGTGGTTGGGAACCTAAGACAGACTGTTAAGTAATATTCCTAAACTCATTTGATGTGGAAAAGATCTGAGCTGTGACCAGTTCTCTCTTGTGTCTATTTAGTTCAATGATAGCTTTGCCACAACTTGAAGAGTGGAACTACTGTGTTTTTTTATTACTAATTCAAAAGCTGAATTTTCTCTGTTAAAATGAACAGATGGTTCTGGGCCATTTCTATCATCTGTTTTCACAACTAATCTCAGAATGATGGTCACATCCTTCAGGCCCACCCTGATGGTCACATCCTTCAAGTCCATCCTGATCATAATAGCCTTCAGATCCACCCTAAACATGAAAGATCCCATTTTAGGACTCTTATTCTTTTCAAAGATTTGCATTGTTTTGAATTCCTCAAAGAACAATTCGTAGTGCTATTTTAAATGCCTACAATAAAGTCTCAGTGCTAAGTGATTTAGTTAAATTGTGCCATGTATCTAAAGGCGGTGACTTGCCTGGTGGGTATCAATACCGTGGAAAGGTTCTTTAAAAACCAAAATAACACTATCCCTCCATCAGAACGCTAAAACTTCTCCTCCAGTTTTACAATGCAGTTTTAGTTCTGAAAACTGGAAATTCTGAAGTGTTTCTTTCTAGTCATTTCTTTCTCTCTGCTGGAGTTCATCAGTGTGCTTCATGTGAACCCAACATGCTCTAGACATCTCTTGAATCTTTCTCAACAGTCTTGTTCATGAAAGGGAAACTTACTCTGACCTTTGAGCCCATTTGCTTCGTTATGTCACACGGGAAAACATATTTTCATTCTCAAGCTGGCCATTGTTAATAGAGAGCCTCCACAATGCAGAGGACTTCCATGAAGTACATGCATGTGCTACTGCCGTATCTGGACCCAATAAGTTACCCCATCTTCATACTGCCTCTGATTCCCTCTGATTCCCTGATAATCCCTAGCCCAGCAGTTCTCAATCTGCAAGTCATAATACCTTTGTGATCAAATGATCCATTCACGGGGATCACCTAAAACAGTCAGAAAGCACAGACGTTTGTATTACAACTCATAACAGTAGCAAAATTACAGTTATGAAGTAGCAATGAAAATAATTTTATGGCTGGAGGTCACTACAAGATGAGGAACTGTATTAAAGGCTCACAATGCTAGGAAGGTTGAGAACCAGTGCCCTAGCCCAATGACATTCAATCCTCCCTCTTACCCTAAGCCTACAGCCTGCTGCCCCTCTTCCTTAGAAACTGAGCCCATAGATCAATTAAGAGCAAAGTCCCTGAAGCAGAACTTGACTCCTCACAGAGCAACTCTCTTGCTCACTACATGACCCAAGCAAATTGCTCAATGTCACGTATTACTCACTTTTACGGTTTCCTTGCCTATAAAATAGGAACTATGATTGCAGGGTCTGCTTCAAAGTGCTAGAGCTTTTAGTGAGGCATCTCCTGTAACAACCCTCACTGAAGACTAATTCCCAAAACCACTTTGATGACTACCCCCTTTACATCATCACCCCTCCTACCTGTTGAGAAGACTGAAGTCATTTGACCTGTCTCTTCCTACTTCAAAGTGCCTCTGAGTCTACCCACACAGCTCTCATTCTCTTTTGTTTCAGATGGAATTCAATCATTTCCAGTTTTTGCTAATGTTATTCTTGCCTACTCCCTGGGATTTTTAACTCTGGTTCCCATAAGGTCTTACCCTGGCATTCTCCCTTTGCTGGGCTAAAGGTGTTCATCTAATGGTTTTCAGTAGTAGGGAAAGAACATCAATGCTGGACTCAAGCTTTGAAGGTTCTGATTTCATTAGTTCAAGGTAGGATCTAAAAATAGAATAATTGTTCAAGCTATCTGGGTGGTTCACCTATACAACTACGTTTAAGAAGCATGATTTATTGGGTTTTTTTTGGAAGGATGAGATTTAGGTCATCATATTGTGGGCCTCTTCAGGTAATTATTTTCAATCTGTTGTTTGTTTGTTTTTTAATCAGTTATGTACTGTAGCTTTACTCTTCATGGATCACACCTTCTCCAGCCTCAAATTAAAAAAAGAAAAGAAAAATAGCATTTCCAAAGCCTTCCCAATGCATACAGAATAAATGCTATGAAAGAAACTGAAATGACCATATCATAACAGGTATCCGCATTCCCTTGTTTTTTTTTTTTTCAGTACTATCTCTTGTTGTCAAGAAATGGAAAATAAAAACACTCTATAGTTCTGTAAGTAGATAAACAGATGGATAAATGTGGTATATTCAGAGGACAGAATACTATTCATCTGTACAAAGAGGAAAAACATAACATTTGCAACATGGATGAATCTGGAGAACATTGTGTTAAATGAAACAAGCCAAACACTGAAGTACATACATTCAGTGGTCTGTGTGAAACCCAGACGTAGACTGCAAAGTGGCAATCACCAGAGGCTGGGACATTTGGAGGGATCAGGGTATGGGGAGATCTTGTTAAAGGGCAGGACATAAATTTCCTGTTAGATATGTGGAATATATTTGGGAGACATAGTATGTGACTGAAAAGAAAATATCCTAGTTCTGAAAAATGTTAGAGATAGGTCTAAATGGTAACTATGTATTACATGAACATTACTTACCAATATTTAGTCATTCCACAACATATACCCCTCCCCAAAATACCACTTCTTAACTGTCAGTTTAAAAAAAATAATAACAAAATGTAATTTAAGAAATAAAGCCCCAAAATGTCATCTAAACACTTTATGTTAGGCCAACCTCTTCCTTTCTAGCCTTACATAGGCAGTTCAAGTTCCTACTAGAGTCATTGTTTTATGTAGGTCTTCTTATCTAGAAACCGCACACCAAGACTATATAAATCATTTTCATATTTACTTGTGTGTTATCCATAAATGTCTCTGTGATGGGTCAAAGCTCTTCCTTGGAAAGTGCATTTTCAGGGAACCAGAAACAAAAGAAAGCAGTAAATGAACAGCAAAGTAGAAAAAGTGCCTTCCTTCCTTCCTTCCTTCCTTCCTTCCTTCCTTCCTTCCTTCCTTCCTTCCTTTATTATTTATTCTTTTCTCATCCAGATCACAGTTTCTCCTCCCTCCACTCCCCCCAATCCCTCCTCACCAACCTCTCCTCTCTTTCAAATCCACTCTACCTCCATTTCCCTTCAGAAAAGAGGAGGCCTCCCAGGGACATCAGCCAAACATGGCATAACAGATTACAATAAGACTAGGCACAAACCACCATCACATCAAGGCTGGATGAGATGATCCAGTAGGAGGGAAAGCGTCCCAAGCACAGACAAAAGAGTGAGAGACAACCCACTACCCACACTGTCAAGAGTTCCGCAAGAACACTAAGCTGTACAACCAGAACACATATGCAGAAGACCTAGTTCAGACTCGTACAGGCTCCGTGGTTGCCTCTTCAGTTTCTGTGAGCCCCTATGAGCCCTGCTTAGTTGATTCTGTGGCCCATGTTTTTATAGTCCTCAATCCCTCTGTCTCCTACAATCCTTTCTCCCCTCTTCTGTGGGGTTTCCCCTAGTTCCACCTAGTGTTTAGCTCTGGGTCTCTGCATCTATTCCCATTAACTGATGGATGATACCACTCCAATGTCATAGACACCGATCTATGAGTATAGCAAAATATCGTTAGAAATCATATCACTGACTTTTTTGAGGGGGGAATGGTGTTCTATCCTGGGTCTCTGGAGTGTACTGCCTCTGGTCCTGGCCATCCAGGTAGTATCAAGTTGGATACTTTCAGGGCATGAGCCCCAAGTTGGACCAGTCTGTAGTTGTAACTTTGTAGCTAAAAAGAAACAAACTATCCAAGTAAAGAGAAAAGCCGAAGAGGTCAGAGCTAAGAGCCTTAACTGCTTTCAGTTCGCTAGTCACTCCCTGAAGCAACGACTCCCCCTCTCAAAAGGGGGTTTGTCCTTTTATAGAATTCTGTTCTGCCTTCTCATTGGTTGTAAGCCCAACTGCCTAACTGCCGCATCACTACTTGTTCGCCAGACTCTGGCTATGGCTTGTTAATAGCTCTGACCCCTAGGCAACTTTATTTATTAAAATATAACATTTTAATACAAAAGAAAATATCACCACACCAGTCATTGGTTGGCTATGCCCAAGGTGCCTTTCTAAAAGTTCAAATGAATGCTAGTATCACACAACTATCCTCAGAGACCACAGAGCTACAGAATAACAGGATCGTCCATGAGGGTAGAGGCTGAGGTAAAGTCTAAGAAATCTAAGGTTTTCCAAAGAACACTAACAGTTTACCTTGCATTTCCAGTGTGCTTACCCATGAATAATGAAAGTCCTTGACACCAAAACAACAATCTAGGACAAGAAAAACCAGATCCAATAAGTGAGTTAAAAGGAACCATGGATTTGTGCCTGCTACAGAGGGGTCAAAGCCTGTGAAGAGCTAGTCCTAAAAGGCATGAGGCTGAGATTGTACACAAGAGGAAACTGACCTTCATCTCACGTAAACGTCAACTCAAGGGCACTAAAAACTTAAAAGAACTGAAGAATAAAATTATTGGAAGAAAGCATAGGAGGAGACTCCTTGACCTTGCCAAGGCAAGGATTCTGATTTGGAAGGGGGTATATCTCAACATGAGCTCAGAAAACAAACTCGATTACATCAACTTGAAAAGCAAAAGAAACAGGGATTTAGACTATTAACTGAAAGAAAATATTAGCAAACCATA